>WBMZ01020275.1:0-17996 GCA_013400975.1 Atrichornis clamosus | reverse complement strand
CACATCATTCCCCCCATCCCCTCACAGGGCCCCCCCGCCAATCCCCTCACAGATTCCCCTCTGCGACCACCGTGCTTCCAGTGCCAGGCATCTGCACCATGTATATTTGGTAACTATCTAATATTAATTTATTTTGCTTAGAATGTTTTCTAATTTTTTTTAAAACATGGTGATAAGGAAGCTCAGTTTATGAGGGTTGAGTGGCATTTCAAGCTAAGATTTCAAGTCCTGTTATTTAAGAAACTGAATGCTTGGGCAATTGAAATTTGTCTGACCTTAATAATAACATCCTTTGCATTACAATTTTCTCTTGTATTTTTAAAACCTCTTTAAAAAAAAATGTAATTGTGGGTGAGTACAGGTTAAAGCCAGGGATGACCTTGATGGGCAGCACTGAGGGGCAGCATCAGGCTGAGGGAGTTCTTATCTGCTTAGAGATTAGTTGTGGAAGAAAATTTTCTTGGTTTATATTTCCTGTATTTGCCACATTCAAGAAGTGAGAGAATGTTTATGAAATATACCAAGAACAAAAACTAGGAGATTCTGTGATGGTACTGGTAGGAAAGGGATATTCCCATTCCAGGTTCAAGAACACAGATAGCCTTAAAAAGTGAATGGAATATCACAGAGTTTAAAGTTAAAAAGTGCATATTAATGGATTTGGTAACTGCAGACAAGCTGAAAAACCTGAGGGATGTTAAAGATACTGGCATGTTCTTTAATCAGAGCCACCAATATTAAGCAAATCAAAAAATGAAAGAAAACATGTATGTTGTTTTTTCTGGAAAAGCTGGGAATCATTTAATGCTTCTCTGTGAGGTGTTGATGAGATGTCATCATTAATACCTGTAGTTTTGATTGCTCATAGGCAAGAGGAAGTCTTTGTTTCACGAAATACTCTGCATGATTTACACATAAAGGTTTTGAGACTCTCCTGAGGGCTCAGCGCATTGATTGGTGTGGATGAAGTAACAGAGAAAATGATAACTTCTAATTCAGAACGTCCCAATCAGGTTTTATCAGGAAGAACATTGGCTAAGGGTGAGGAAGCCCAAAGCAATCTTTGGGTTAGGGGGTATTAGCTTCACACATTTAGATTTGGGAAGGTGCGGTCTGGTTCCATACAGAAAGCCAAGGTTTCCTTTCTAGCCCTTAAAATAAATTATTTGAAGAATTATAATCTCTCACTCTGTGCTTAATTTCTACTTTGTTTTGGTAATGTTTTCTAATCTTTTTTGGCTACCCTCTTTAAACAGTCAATCCTAAAGGCAGTTTGATATATTAATATACTTTGCTTAGGACCATATAATTTATTTCCTCCCAAATTCTCTGTTGAGGGAACATGAAAGGAGAAATCTTTAACCTTTCTGGATTCACAGAAGTGACTTCAGAACACAATGGAGACAGGATTTCACTTCTTGGTGTTTCAGATGTTTGGAGAAAACATCTGGTGTATTTGACCTGTGTGAGGGACAGCTATGAGTCTGCTCTCAATGGCGTGACTCATGTTTGCTGTGAGGCATGTTCCTCTTTAGATTTTCGAAGATCAGCCGTGAGAACTGATTCATCCAGGATTCATGAGCCTGTGCATCTAGCCATTTTTCTTCATGAATACTTTTTTTCACAAGGCTGAATTTGGTGGTTGCAATTACTGAGTTTATCTCTGCCAGCATGTCGAGCCCCTCAGCAATACCGATAAAAGCTTATAGAAGAACGTGATAAACACAGGTTTTTGCTGTGGTATGTTTTTAAAGGGGCCTAGCATAAACTATAGCTAGGGCTTTATGTAATAGTAGGGGAAAGGTAAATTTGCTTCGGTTTGTTTTACAGAGATGTGAAATTTACTGTGTTTATAGAAACATGTTTTTCAGAAGCATGACATGATAAAGGGCTGCCCGGTAATCTGTTAATTCTTTGTTAACATATGGGTAGTTTCAAGGGCTAGTTGTTATAACTCTGGAATAATATCTGGAGTTTTTAGGAGGGATTCTGGAGTTCCTGCCACTTTTCTAGGATGCTTTAGTCACCACAGGAACCAGAAAGCAAGGCAGAGTAAACCTGAGCCCCTAAAAGGGGTCACTTGTCTGCTTTGCTCTGCTCATCCCAATCTTGCAGGTCCCCCACACTCGGCCAAATTCTCTCATGTCTCTGTCACGTCAAAGGAGTCTTAAGAGAGGAAAAGTTTAGCTTTAGGTACTGCCACCTCTCCTCTTCTTAGATGAGGCAGGTTTCCTTAGGCCCAGATTATCTTCCCTCACAACAGCTTCAAGAAGGATAAATTATGACTAAGCCAAAGTTTCTCCCTCAGGTGCCTAGTCACCCACACATGGAATGAGGACAGGATAATTCTGGTCTATTAAGATGTGGATAACTGCCACCAGATAAATTACTTCCTAGCAGTTCTGCAAGACTTGCAGGGAATGAGGGAGATGGATGCTGGCCAGCTGCTTCTCTGTGAGTGTTACAAACCTGACAGGACTGCAGGCACTTAAGAGGTGCTGTACTCCTGCTCTGAGTTCAGAAATAAAGAGGGAAAGGAGCATGTGTGTGTACCCAGAGAAACTGCAAGGCTGTGACAGAAGCAAGAGGCACTGAGGCACTGTTTCCCAAACCAAAAGGGCTCAGGGCCACACTGGAAGGGCCTTTTCGTGCAGGAGTTTCATGGTTCACACAGAATTTCCTGCTGCTTGAGATGAGGTTAATTTGAATATTAAACCAAATAAGGACTGTAGGTTGTCCTTGATCTTGTCTCTCTGCTTCAAAGGATGTGAAGATTGAAGAGAACTTCATTTCTAATGTTTTCCCCTTGCTCCTTGTATATATTCTTTGCTGGAAAGAAGTCTTCTTTTTGCCTCACATATTGTTAGGGTGAGATTCATCTTAATTTGAAAGATTTATATTTGAGCTGCTTGTCTAGATCACCCTACCATCAATGGAGGGAAAATAAAATGTATAAGACTTAAACTGTCTGACCAGTTTTGGACACTGACCTTAGCATGAAGTATGTTGCACCTTAAGATTCTGTTCTGCATTGCATATGTCTCAAAGTTGCATTAGATTAATCTTATTGTTAGTACTGATTTATGGAGCCTTTCCCAAAAAGGGAAAAGCCAGAAAGGCTTCCAGCAGACCAGAGAAGTTTTACCAGAAGAACATGAAGAGAAGCAGATTTAAGACAACAGTCTATTTAAGACAAAGAAGAGAAGGTGGTTAATAATGTAACTTTTCCTTCCATATGCAGTGTTTGGAAACAGTTGAAATTTCCAGAACTAAAGAGACAAACCTCTGGAGGTTTTGCTAGACCCAGACCGAGGCTGTAGCAAAGTTAGGTTCTCTGTGGAATAGATGCATGTGAAGTAGTAGTAGAGTTTAATTTATTTATATAGCTCTAGTGTTGCAAGGGAAGGGTTTGAGCTGTTTGCCTAGGAGGACTGCTGAATCTGGTTTTAATAGAGAGAAATTTTTATCCTGATGATCCTAGGGGTGCAAGTTTATAAGCTAGCAAAGCACAGCATTTTCCAGGAATGGGGATATTGTTTAGACAGACACACCATGCCTAAAACTCTCCCAGTAAGAATCTGAGCAGACCAGAGAGAAGCTTTTTTCTTTTTTTTTTTTAAGAGAGAGAGCAAGAGAGAATGGTTTTAATTTCTCCCCAGAAATAGAAGATAGAAGGCAGCAGATATTTTTATGCAGTTTCTCACTTCTGTATTCAAAATTTATTAAAATTGCCATTGCAAGTCAATATGCATTTTTGTCAAACTGAGTTGCAGTGTGATGATGTCTTTGAGTAAAGGCTGGATACATCCACCTGCATAAACATGTTTTCAGCTGTATTTACTGCATTGCTTTACTCTGGTGTGGCCCTATTTTACCAAATAATTTTGAACAGTGTGGGGTATCTTTTTTTGGTTTTAGTCTTTTGACATTTTGGGCGTTTTTTTCCACATTCATAGCTCGATACTAAGTTTTTCAATTTTTGTATTTATGAAGTGGAAAAGCTACTTTTTAATTGTATCACAGCAAACCTGCATTTTTAGTATTTTGTAGAGGTACTGTTTTACAAGCACGTAATTTGTGGACTCAAATGTACTTAAATAGTGGTTTTTAGTCTAGGTGCCTGATTTTCTGGGAAGTGTGGAGTGTTTAGAGGTAATCCACTGAAGTTACTTTTAGAAAAAGATTCATATACATTCTGCATTCTGACTTTTGTAAAGGATTCTGTGGACCCCTTGGTGTTTTTGTGCTTGCAAATTAGAAGAGGATGGAAAGCAATGTCTTAGAAATCTATCATAGTTCTGCAGAATTATTTGAATGAGAGCAGACCTAGACAATACAGTAATTTCAGTAAAGAGAAGTATCAGAACATTCCTGATTCTGATACAGCGATATCTTTCTGCATTATTAAATAGCTTTCTTGGTTATACAGCAAATTTTGAAGTATTCTTGATATATAGAGCAAAATAAAAAATAACCCCACAGACAACAGCAATGAATGAAAAGTGATTGTTTGGACTGCTCTGCTAACAGAAGTTGAGCAGTGTCAAGGCTTTTCCATTGTACAAGTGATAATATTTTTCTAACTGCAAAAATCATAAATGTCTTCAGGTCAAAGTCCTCTTTATTAATAGCTGCACAAGACCCTTGTCTTTGGGTGTGACTGAAAACACAGTGTAAGCTGAGTGGAAACTTGTGCACTGTGCTGATGATGTGACAGCTGGATTGGACTCCAGATTGCTGTCTTGTGGCCTTGAAAGCAGCTCAGAAGCAGCTCCAGAGAGTAAAGGGAGTTGATGCTAGTGAATACATTGTGGGATTGATGAATTGAGAATGTGTTGTTTAATATAGCCAGTTCTCAAGTGTAATGTAGTTTTAAATGAAGCTGTTAATTTAAAGAACTTTCAGTCAATAAAGTGACATTCCAGCCCATGGAAAGGTAAGGCTTTTTGCCAGAGCTAACAATGCTTGGTTCCTTGGCTTGCAGGATAAATGTGGGAAGCCCTTTAATGCTGAGGTTTTTTGTTGTTTGCTTGTTTTCTAGCTTAGGACTAAGTATTTAATCAGTCAGTTACCGATTACTTGTTGATTTCAAATCATTTGAATTTATCTAGTGTTTTTCTCCTCTAGGGATTCTACAAATGAAACTACTGCACATTCAGATGCTGGCAGTGAGCTTGAAGAAGCAGAAGTCAAAGGAAAAAGAAAAAGGGGCCGTCCTGGCAGGCCTCCAGTATGTGTAATTTAGTTTTGTTTTGTTATGCATCTATTTAAAATTGACTGCAGACTGTTTTTCATCTGATCATCTTGTGGTCACATAAATAAGCTTTTAATGTCAGACTTTAATGTCAGTCCTATGTCAGACTTTAAGAAGACTTGTAGTATGAAATCAGATTGATATGCAAACAATGTTTGGAGTGTTTAAAAAGGGACATAAAAATGATTTCATAATAGCTATTAATCTTTCTTTTGCTAGCTACTTACATGGACATTACAGTTTTGTTATTATTGTCGTAATACAACATTCTTCCAGACATGAGAATAACCTCAGTAAGTACAACCACTTTCCTTTTGAAAGTTGTAATGGACTTTAAATGACAAATGACATTTGAGCCATCCTTTTAGTTACTGATTATCTCTTAATGTGAATGGAAGAATTGCAGCATAATATTAACTAGATGCCTCAGAAAATCTATTAACACAGCTTAAAAATTCATGTAATTGGCATACACTGCATCCTACTTACAGGTTGGTAGCTCCAGCTATTCCCTGGCATAGTGCAGCAGGTAATATTGCTGTCTGCTCTGTGAGATTGGCTGGCTTGCAGTAGTCTTTGCCCACTGCTGGCCCATGAATAGCAACATACAGAACCAGTGCTCTGTCACACAGGGTATTTAAGGAGGCTTTCTCTTCTATTTTCATTTAATTTATAAAACAGCCAATTTATTGGAAAATAAAGGGAAAGTTCTGTGTGTCATGTTGTCCATCTTTGTTCTTGAAGACCATCAGTTCAGGTGTCATGGCTGTATCACTTGAAGTATGCACTGTGGAATAGGATTTTAGGTGGGAGCTTCTGTGTGGTTGTTATTAATGAGTGATTTACCTTTTAGTTCTGGTCTATGAATAAACTCACAGTATGAATGTGCCGTATTCATACATATGTATATGGCACTAGTAGATTGAAATTTTTTTTTTTTTTTTACCATAAGAGCTTCCATGAGCTGTTGAGGCTGTAAGAATGGACAGAAACATGTTCCTCTCAAGCATCCTGGCCAAGCTGGAGCAAATTCCTCTTTGCTGTTGGTTTTCAATTTGCATCAGTTTCTGGACTTACTCTGGGAGCTAACATTTTAAATTCTGGTCTTTTCTGGTCACACTGTCTTCCTTTTTGAATGTTTTCAAACACTTTCCTGTTCTTCATCAAATGAGTGGATTTGCTCATGAACATGGAGCTTCTTTACAGGAAGCTTTAAAGAAGCATGTAAAGAGAACAGCTCATCTGTTTACATAGCTTGTTAGCAAAGGGCAAAATGAAAAATTATCTTACAAATATCTCATTAGTAAATCTATGGAGGTTTGCAGTTTTAAGAAGAAAAGTGGGCTGGTACAACCTGATTGCTAACCCAGAATGTTGTCAGAGTGTAGGAATTTAAGTTCTAGCAACACTAGTGGTAGTTTGTACCCAGCACACACCCACTGGGAAGGGAAAGGTGAATGTTACAAAAAGCATTTCGCATCCCTCTGTTTCAGTTCATTAGTAGCTCCTGTGACAACATCTGTTGAAACACTCTGCTGGTCCTGCTATCAGGTTTCTACAGGAGGAATCGCTCATTTTGCTTAGAACAGTTCCAGGCTCATTAAGTGTGTGTGATTGTAAAGTGATGAACGTGCAGAGGAAGCAGCCATTGCTTCATACACAAAGTGATGGGCTGTGAGCTGACTGCTGCTGCTAAGGAGCAAGACTAGGGTTAGTAGAGGTGATTCTGTGGAAGCATCATCCTAATGCTTAAGAGGGGTCATAAAATCTCAAATTCAGTCTTAAAACTTAGAGGAAGAAAATAGAGAATGAAACAAATATAGTGTCCTTTATAAAACTGTAGTTTTCAGCAATTACTCAGTTCTACTTGCTCTTCCCCTTTTGACCTCCACCCCAATATCTCTAGAAAGAGTATATTAGGACTGGAAGAGTCTCAGAGAGGAAAAACAAAATGGTCATTTATGGAAGGGGGCTCAGGAGATCTTATTGCAACCTTCTACTCTGAGTGGGGTCAACTTTGGGATTATACCACATTGCTCATGGCTTTCCCAGTTTGGTCTTGAAAACCACCAAGGCTGGAGACTGCACAGCCTCTCTCAGATGCCTGTTTCATTTTACTTCATGATAAATTTATCCCTTGGTTCTTCTAAATAAAAAAGCCCCAAAAGCAAAAAGCCACTCAGTGTCTAATATCCTTGAGGAGAAAAGCAAACCCCTTGGAAAATATAATCTAGGCAATTGAATTTACAGCATTATTTGATGTTAAATGTCAGGGACTTGGTAACTGTATTGGTTTAGCAAACCATGTTGCTAACCCCGCCACTTCTCTCAGCTGAAGTGCCCATTTCTTAAAGGAGCTGCAGCTCTGGTATTTTCCCCCCCAACTCTTCACTAATGTGATTTTTGTTTCCTTCACAAGTACCACCTATCTTCACTGTCAGGTATGAAACAGGTTAAACTATTTAGTTAAATTCAGAGCTGTTTTTCTTAACTGATATTTAACTTAGATTATTTTCATTTCCGTTACAGACCTATAGAAGGGTAGCCCAAAGGCTCTTCTGGTTTTTGTGGTTGGGATTTTTTTTTGTAACTAAAATGTTATGGCCTAATAAGATTTGATCTCTTCCTGCAAATGCTGATCTGCTGATGTCCTTAGGCCATCACAGCTACAGTGGCACATCTGCCATAAACATATTGACCTCTTGACTTGACTTCTTTGTGCTACATGGTCCTGCTACAGAGCTGCATACAATATACTCCAGTAAATGTATGCATGTATTTTAAACAGGTTTCTGCTGAGCGTTATAGAATGGATTTGACCTTTTGTCATAAAGATACACAAGAGTATTTTCCAGACTGTTTTCCAAAGAAAGACATTCCTCTCTGCAGATTTGAGACCTTTATAAGAAGATGGTGCTCATTTGAAAAATTGCTTTTTGTAGTAAATACGTCTTCAGTTCATAGAGAACTGTAATGTTTTGGGGATACCTTCACTTTCTGAAAAACTTGGAACTAGTTGATCTTTAAGATTTCCTTTCAATCCAAGTCTTTCCATTCTAAATACTGCCTTTCAAGTAGCCCCTCCACTTCTATACAGTATTCTAATGAGTACTTGACAGAGTAGGCTAGACAGTCAACTTGCAAAGAGATTAAGTGCACTGGTCTTTCAAAATAGCTCTCAAAATCTAACCTGATTGTCCTCAATTCACCAGCCTTTGTTCTGAGTTTAGCTGGAGTTGCACCATGTCCTGCTGTGGTGGCTGGGACTGGCCAGTGTCCATGTACCCTTCTGAACACTGAGTCTGTAGACCAGATGCCTGTGGAGTGATGCCAAGAGGTGAATCTGTCCAGTTAGTGGGATATTTTGGTGTGGGTGTTTGTGATTCTGTATGTGAGGATACCATCTGGGTGTATATTTAATGAGTTCTCTGGGGTGTATTTAAGGTGTGACCTGTACCTCTGAAGTTCCTAACATTGGCCAAAGTGCCCCTTCTGTCTGCTACATTACTGAAACACATGGGTATGGATGTGCTCTCCTCCTGTTCTGTGTAGGGGATGTGAAAGTCCAAGGGCTTATGTTGCAATGTAGCATTCACATTGGTGAGCTCAGGCTGAGAGCAGGTACTTACCCATCCTTTTCTGTCTCCTCTCTTGGATCAACACTATGTTCAGCATCGTTGGCATGCTTTATTTTAACCTACCTGGCCTCACCTTCCCAGGAGCTCAGAATAGCTTGGTTTATACCTCAGCTGTTAGAGGTTGAGGGAGTGAGAGAGATCCGTGGCTGTATTTCAGATTTGAATTAGGAGTAGATAGATTTATCGTCTTACTCAGAGGAGAAGGAGAAATATCAGTGTGTCTGTTCCAGAGATGGCAATTCGGAGATCTCTGCTGGTTTCTCTCTCACCCCATACTCAGAGCCACAGCATGTCTTTCTCTACTTAAAGCAAGATGGAACAAGGCACTTCTGATCCTTCTGGCCCCAGTGAAGCCTGCACAATTTTGCTTTCAGGTCCTTTTGTAGTTTTTGGTATGGATGAGACAGACCATAATGCCTTATCTCTGAATTCATATGGGAAATTTTAACTTTGCAACAGATTCCTGGCTTTATTTAATCTTGTAGCAGAGGTATTAGATACAGCAGGGGATTGAGATTTGCTTCTAGTTCCAAGTCATATGTGTCCTGATTAATAACAGGGAGGAATCCGCTTAGAAGAATTTTTTTTCATAGAAGTGGAGGTTTGTGGTTTGGTGTGATTTACATCAGTGTCCTGTTTCAGCTTGCTTGTCTGATGTTCAGGTCTGTCCCTTAAAACTGAAGTAAGTCTGTATTTCAGTAGGAATACTGTGCATCTATAGCATCTACATGAAGACTTTTCTATCCTGTCACCTGTAGCATTAGACATTTTCCTTTTAAGCTTTTCATGCGATGGTCCTTGTATTTTTGGCAATCTAATTGAGTCTTCATTTTTCTGTGGAAATAGTCTTTTTTTGGTAGTAATTGCCTCAGCTAGAAGAATTGAAATGATTCAAGCACTTATAGCATACTCTCTTGATTCTTTAAGATGTCTTTTAGCACTCTTGATAGATTTTTAAATAAGGGTGAAAAATAGCACCACCATTCCCCAACACTGTGTCTGCCTTTTTCGTTGTAAACTGCAAGTGCTGTAGCTGAAGCAGCTCTGTACGTGCTGGTTGTTAGGGGACCTACATCTGTCTTTATTTGCAGGATGAGGCTTTTCACAGGGAGTACCTTGTTTGTTTCTGTGACTGTAGAAGTCCAAAGGACTGACTGTTGGAATCCAAGAACCTTCTTCCTAGATAGCTGTGATGATGGTACAAAGTGTGCTAGTCTTATTTTAGTCAGGATTAATACAGAGAGACCTTAGTCATTGCCATTCTTCCCCTTAACACAAGGCTGTAACGCAGAGGCCTCTTGGGAGATGCCTCGGAGAGGCGAGTTCTTCAGTCTTACTCAAGTGAAGGTTTAAAAGCTTCTTCTGTCTGTCCTGAGAAATGGGGTATTTATTCCTTTAAATGGCGAATGCACATGCAGGCCATTGTTTTAAGGTGGAGCATTAGGTGGAGTTACTGACCTGTAATGCTTTTACTGGCTTTATTTCTTCGTGAAGTTCAGAAGATCAGCTTGGGGAGTATTAATGGAAAATGTCAAGCCATTTTCACTTTTTTTTTCGTAGTGGGTGAATTAACTTTCACTGTATTATTTGATTTTACAAATGTGGGTCATTTCTTTTTTTCTTCACAATAACTTTAAAGATGTGAAAGGAAAAGTATTGTCTAGCTAATTTGTTAAAAAATTCTGAACTGTCATCATTTCACTTTAATTGCAGTCGAGGTAAGTATTTTATTTCCTGCTTGCATTCATTTAAGCCTTAAAGCAATATAGCCATTTTAGAGTTGCTTCTGTGTTGCATTCTGGAACTTCTGAATTTCCTAATGTTGGTGTGTATAAACCCTCAGCTTTTCTTGTTGTCAGTTGTCAGACTTCACAGACCTGAAAAATCATCAGTAACTTCTGTTTTCATTTGGCACATCAGTCCGTTTTTATACCACACCAGCACAACTGTCCTGGGTTTCGGAGTGAAAGCACAAATGCAACTGCTGCAGACTCTGAGCTCCAAGCAGCATCAGACTTGGTGTGTGATTAAAAAGCCCCAAGCATTCTTACCTTGTCATGCTGCTTTATCCCTCCCTCAGGCAGTTGTAATTCACCTGCTTCAGGCAGGAACTTTCTGGTGAAAGGGTGTAAAATGGCATGCAGTGACCACAGTTGTTGCTCCTGTTAGGGCACAGAGGTTCGGTTTTTCCTGTAGCCTGATGAGCATTTCGTGGATCCGCAGGAGCAGACCTGCTACAAATTCAGTCTGATCTTATGAAACATCTCATTTTACAGCTGTCAGCAATAGTCTGACAGGTTTACTGGGGCCACACTCATCCTCGAGCAGGGCTGTTTCTGTGTGGAGGTTCTTCATGGCATTAGAGAACGGGTTTTTTGTGTGTTTTGCAGAAGTATCACCCTTTCCTGTGAGTGCATGTGTCTCTTGGATGCAGGGTTGTGTGGCATCCTTGAACGCCAAGTACCATTTTTAGATTTGTAGCTTTCATGACTCCACTTCCCAAGAGCACCCTGCCTCTGCATGTATACCACAAATAGTCTGTATCGTGAGTGAGCCTTTGTGTTTCTGTGTATGTGCCAGTCCTTGCTTTTCCTTCACTTGCTTCGGTGGTGGTGGATGTCTCCATCCTGGGACAGAATCATAGAGTACCAGGTTGGAAGGGACTTCACAGATCATTTAGTTCAACCTTGTTTGTTAAAAGCATGATCTAGAAAAGATACCCCAGCACCCAGTCCAGCTGAACCAGAAGTGTCCAATATTGGGGAACCTCCAACTTCCCTGGAGATTATTCCAATGGCTGACTGGTCTCTTTGAAATAGGATTTCCTACTGAAGTTTGTGCTCAGAGGTAGGAACCTGCAAGAAGCTCAAACCTGTCAACATGGCCTGCTAAGTTTCTTGCTGTAAATCCTGAGACACTATGTGCAAGTAATGTTTGACAACAACATTGTAATGTTGTATGTTAATGCCACATGCTTTGTGCTTGCAAAATTTTAGGGAACCAGACAGTTGCTGGAGGACCCATGTATGACTTGCTTTCATATTCACACTCCGGAGTGAGGTTGAGCTTGGGCTTCCTGCCAGATGCCTATTGGGTGGAAGTGCTGAGGGGTGGATGCCCTCCCTAGTGCCTCTCAACCTCAACATAGTGTTAATCCTTGCCTAGCTCAGAAAGTTCTAATTTTGGATTTTCTTCAGTTTCTAATGGAGGATCTTGTCTACTTGTTTTGTTTCTTGAGGCAGGATTCAATACAGGCCTTGCATCTGCATTTAGCTACCCCGACTTGAATGCAGAATGGCTTTTGTTAAATGCAAGACTTGTTTTCTCCACTGTGAGAGATGTTCTCATTGTCAAAAGAAAATCTACACCAGAGAAAAACTGTATTTGAGTAGACTCAGTAATCTCTCGTGTTAATTCAGGGCCAGGATATTGAGATACTTACTTGGGCTTGAAGAATCTGGCTTTGTAAGGAGTACAACAGTTGGTTATTTCTGTGCCTCTTTCGAGTGCTCAGTGGTGTTCTCACCCTTCCAGTTCAAACTATGAGTCTTGGTCAAAGCAGCTGCCTTTTTGCAGGATACGTCACAAAAGGGGAGTTTAAACTGGGCATTTACATGTCCAGTGATTACACATTTTGAGCCTGTATGTGCTGGTCCATAGCACTCACGCTCAGGTACTCAAGGAAGGGCCTTTTCTCATTGTTTTCATTGACAGGGTATCTTTGCATATGTGCATTTCACATCCATCTCTTCTTTCCCTGCATCCTTGCAGTGTTTAATGCCTCCCTTTCAATTACATGTTGAGAAAAACTGAGTGTAGAAGGGGCTTGCATTAGCTTCTGTGGAGGGCATCAGCTTGCATTCAGTCCTTCATTCAGCAGTACTTGTAGCTAGGTGAAGTGCTTACTGTCACCCAGATTGAATAGGTGCATGGATTATATGTCTCAAAAGAGTCAATTTACTTCTAATTCTTTGCCATTTTATTAAATAGCGATCATCTGTCTCTTTGGAGCTGGGTAGAACTTAACATTTCCTATGTTGGTAACATTCTTGCTGTTACAGGCAGCTTTGCACTTTTAAATATTAATTGAGGGAGATATTCTTTTGATCCTAAGTGCAAATGTTATCCAAAAACTTCACACAGATTGAACCATTATTTTAAGCTTTCCATCTTGCATTTCTGTGCAAGTCCTTGATTATTTGCATGAGGCAGTTGCACTCTACCTTGCCCTTTCCTTCTGTTCTCTGGCCCCACCCCTTTTAAGGCAGTGATCCCTTCTAAAGCAAGGGGAAAGCTGGACTGCAGGGTTGTCTTCTACCAGCTGCTGCCAGAAATTAGATCCCTTTCCTCTGCAGTAAAAGTCTCAATGTGTCTGCATTGGAATATGCAACCAAAAACGTTGACTTTGTGTTATTTACTAAAAGCTTTAAGAGAAACCTGGCTGACAGCACACCCAAGGAAATGATACCATAAGGATATTGTCAGAAATGTAATCTTTGAGTTGCTGGTCGGGGTTTTTTTATATAATTCCTCAAAATAGCTTCATTGTTCTGTGGAAAATGACAGCTTTTGCTTTTGTCTGCCTCACAGTAGGGAGAAAGAATAGAGTAAGAAATCTGATGTTATTTTCCCCAGAATTTTTTTTGTTGCTGTTTCACAAGTGACTTAAATTCAGAGCAAACTGTTCTGGTACAGGTGGTATCTGTAGCACTTGATTAAAACCTTGAAGAATCTGGAAAAAAATCACATTAAATAATTTAGATTCAAAGGAAAAATGTTTTAGGTCGTAAAATCTTGACGCACAGGGCTGTTTCAGTGATCTGCTAAATCTGGCTGTACACATTTGGTGATTTGTGTTGAAGAGCTGACTATGTTCACAGTTTCTTATAAAAGTTGTATGAAAATGAAAATATAGAAAATTAATGTTAATATGACAAATGTGTTTTTAACAACTTCCTGTCTTACGGAAATCATTAGTTATTCTAAATGTTTGTTTTGTGTAAGATTAAGATGGGTATTGACATTGGGAGTTCACCACTACTTACCTTGGCATGGCTTTTAAATAGTTCCTCAACAACAACTGATAAATAAAATCATATGTACCTGACTGCGTAAAGTCCTAAGCAACATGACTGAATTTCCTAGCTGCCCTTGCTTTGAGCAGGAGGTCAGGCTGGAGACCTCTGGAGATCCCTTCTAGCCTGGCTTACCCTGTGATGCCTGTGTGTATATCTGTATAGGGGAATAACCATGTTATAATTGTGTATAATTTATAAAGAATTGTTGTCTGATTTCAGATATAGCTATAATAAATTTTCGTTCTGCTGGTTTTCTTTGCCCAGTCTGCCACTAAGAAACCCCGGAAGTCTCCAGCGGACAAGGGTCGTTCTGATTCTGGAACTAGAGGAGCAAGTCGTGGGAGAGCTAATGGCCATCCTCAGCAGAATGGAGAAGGGGACCCTGTCACTTTGTTTGAGGTGGTTAAGCTTGGAAAGAGTGCTATGCAGGTAAAATAACCAGCTGTGCTCCCCCCTCACAATTCAGTGTATCCTGACTGGAGTTTAGGCTAAGCTATGCTTTTGTAAACAGTTGTATTTTCTCGTGGCTGTATTGATCCAACAGACTGTGTATGATAAAGTATGGGACAGAGGAGGCTCTGATTGAAGGCGCTCATATGTACTTCTGAAGAACAAGAGACCTGTCATGTGTTTCAAATTCTCCATTATTTTGTTCATTACTCAGAAATTAAAAATACATGTTGGTATTAAGCAGTCCACTAAAGAATATCCTGTTGTAAGTTTTATATGAGGAAAAAGTATATGAAGTTAATGATGGATCCAAGCCTTTTTTGTTTTTTCAAGAATACCTGCTGACACAAGCAGTTTGGAGTACTTTGCACTGAAACTTGCATTCTTGCTGTCTCTATCAGGGCAGCAGATGAAGGCTGTATTGGTTGCCTAGATTTCCTCTGAGGCTGAGGGAAAACATGGACACATCCTGAAGGCAAATTTTTCATTGCAAAATAAATAAGATAGTAGTAGTGAATTGCCTGTAGAAGTGTTTCTTACTCCTTTATGTTTTGATCAGGTCAGAGTTCCTACAGGATCTGTGGGCCAGATGAGTCGCACCTCAAGACCCTCCACAGATGTTTGGTTTTGACAGTGTTGGATGGTTTTAGTAAGCTGCTGTGCTGCAGCTATTGTTTTTGGGACTCAAAGGAGAAACAATGGGCCCAAAACACTCTTCAGCCCATGCAGTGCAAAGCCCACAGTCCTTCCTTAAAAAAAGGACTGTTTAAGTAAACCTCCTTTACTTTGCATTTCAACAAAATGGGACTTACGCAGTATCAGTTAGTTTAGTTTGGTGCTAACTAACATGGGAAAATTACAAACTAGGAAAATTAGGTGCCAGGTCCCATTTTCAATATTACTTTTAGTGTAATTAAAAGGTAAGTCTCTTTAACTCCCAGAGGAATCAAGTATTCCAAATCAAATTGCTGAAAATTTTCTGTCTCAAATCTGTGGAAAGTCTGAGATGTAATTTTAAAGAAGTAATAAACAGGAAGAAAATGAGAAGTTTTGTTCTTCACAGTGTCTGTGTTTACACTTATTCAGGATTGACCCTTCTTATCTAGTAGGTGAAGACAGAACAAATTTACTCCTAACAAAGCTACAGATTCCTTGTTCCTTTTTTTCCTACATCAGAGCTTCCAACTTTGTTTGGTTTTCAACACTTTTTCAAATTTTGTTTTTGGCAGGATTTGAGGAAACATCCGGAGTTTATTTTCTGGTTTTACTGTGGTACAGAACATACAGTATAGTTTATGTAGTATATTTGACTTAGAGTTATTGATATTTCCAAATGAAAAGGAATGGGTGATTGCTTTGATATTTAATGGGGGGGGTGTGTGTGTAATTGACTTTGATACCTTTTATCTATTTCAAAAGAGATGCTGTCAGAAGTCTTCTGCAGATTAAGTACTAAAAATAAATTGTCTGCATGTTTGTATTAAGAAGCCTTTGGCATGGAAACACAAAGGAAGTGTTTTGAGAAGTGGAATATTTGTACATACACATGTAGATGGATGTGTGTCTGTATGTTCATGTGACATACCTGTGTCACATATGCATATACACACATGCTTACATGTGCCCAGCCTACATGTAGGAGAAAAAGTAGACAGCACAGCATAAGCAGGGGACGAATTATATGCAAATAGTAAAGGAATAGGCAAGGGTATTTGAAGGCCTGGGATACAAGCAGGCATAAATGACTTGAGCCATAGTTTCAAGAGTATGCATTGCTTGGGCACCTTTGAAAAATTTACTGTTGGTGAAAATATGGAAAAAAATAAAGAAACCCTATAGTAGGAAAGAGAATGCAATTAAAATGTGATTTAATATTTTTTAGCTTGGACTGGACAACAATCTCATAAGAAACAATCTCATATGAAAATTCTATATACCAAACTTATTAGTGTCTTCATCCTTCTATTTTGCTGTAATAGCTTAGGGATTTTGTTGTAACAATTAGGAATGCTTGGCATTTTTGGTTGTCATAGTTTTGGTGCAGGTTTCTTGGGGCTAGTTTTAGCAATTTTGTCAGTATTGCAATTTTCAAACAAGTGCCATGTATTTGTATTTGCCCGAACCTATGATTTCTCAAAATTTAGTTCTTTCCCTGTGATACGAACATACATTTTTTTTATAGCGTTCCTAAGTTTGCTTCCATCAGTGACAACCCAGGAAAATTCAATTAATATAGTCTGAGATTACATGAAAATTGTGTGCTTTCATTTCTGATCTGTCTTCTCCTGCTGTTTGCTCTCAGAATTTACTTTAGTTGTTAGATTTTTCTGGCTTTGTGATGCCAATTCATGGAAGTCTGTAGCTGAATTCAATTTTCACTTATTTTAAGCTTCTCTATTTTGGTTCTCACAGCAGGATTCATATATTACTTCTCTTCAAGCTTATGGCTGGTTGCTTCTTCCAGGGAAACAAAATCAGGTTAATATTTTGTATTTCAAGTGTGCATAACTTCAGGGCTGCTCTTTGCATAAAATCTTTGCCTCCATCACAAGGTGCTACTTTGTATCAGTGTTGTGGTGTTTGAACTCTAAATCTATTTGATGCCCAC
The DNA here is from genome assembly GCA_013400975.1 of Atrichornis clamosus. NCBI lineage: Eukaryota > Metazoa > Chordata > Aves > Passeriformes > Menuridae > Atrichornis > Atrichornis clamosus. Next base: position 968 of record WBMZ01020275.1, on the reverse strand, counting down.
ATTAAGTTGGTATCAGATTGTTATCAGTGTTTTTAATTTGCTCTGTAACCTTTTGTACAGTTAGTTCTTCAGAAGTTTCTCTGTCAACAGCTCTCTTTGTATGGTGTGTGACATGACCTTCTGCTCATGTTTTCTGCAGGCACATTTTCAATTATTAACCCATTAAGACTGTTCACAGAACTTTTTTAGACTCTTTTTTATTTTTATAGGCAAACACGATACTCTTCTGCTTTTTGTCATTTGTCTTTTTCATGTATTTATTTTTTAGTTAAACAATTTTGTAGTGACAACTTTATCCTGTACATTTCCCTACTCTAAATCTGCATGGGCAGAATGGTCTATGTCAGCATTGCTCAGTGCTCAACTGCCCGAGTTTACACTGGTGGGAATGGAGGGTTGGGGGAAACTCTGCTCTTCCAGCTGAGCTGCCCAGGCAGAAACTGACTGGTAGCTTAAATGTTCGCAGACATTTCTGCATGGGTCTCTAACCCTGGTGTTAAGATGACAGTGAACTAGAGTTTGTGATGATAGCAGATTTTGTTTAGGACTCAGACTTCAAATTTCTCACGAGTTAGTTATGAGCAGTTATCTGAAATTAATTTATCTGTAATGAAGTTTGTGCTTCTTCTGGTTAAACCAAGCATAGAAGTGTTCTGCTTTCTTGTGGGCTAAGGGAGTTTGTTGCCCCAGAACAGACAGAATGGATCATCAGTAATTTGAAGAGGTGTTCAATGCCAAAACATGAATAGATCTATGCCTCGATGGCTCTGGATTATCACATACTTTACCAGTGCTTTGGTTTCAGCCTGGCCAGAGGCCAGGAACTCCCCAGGGTCACGGACTTCCCTGCGGCCCCCCCCTGCCCCCGCAGCCGGACAGAGGAAAGGGAAAAAAAAATACTCAAAGCGTCCATGAGGTTTGTGATTAAAAAAAAAAACTCGAGAGAAACCCACAGGCAAAACAGGCAA
>WBMZ01020266.1:0-10452 GCA_013400975.1 Atrichornis clamosus | reverse complement strand
CCTTCCCCTTCCCTTTCCCCATCACCTGGAATTTTTTCCTTTGCTAGCACAATAAGGGCCTTGCCAAGTAGAGGACAGTATAACGTCTAAGGTATCACTTAGTATGAAAAAGCCCCATTAACTTAAATCAGTCTGTCCTTGCTTGAAATTAGGGAAGATAAAACATGTCCAAATATTAACTCTCACTTACTTCAGATATGTAAAATTAGAAAACCAATCCTATGTCATAAAAGCTATGCCAAGAAAAAAAGGAAGCAAATAAAAAATGCAAATATTTAAGGTGCTATATTTGGATATCTATAAATAAGGTGCTCTGATCTTCAAAACTGATGAGTATCTAGTTCCTCCTTAAATTCTAAGGCACCCTATATTATTTATCTGATTCCCCTATTGTTCTTATTTAAGTTAACAGGATAGGTATGACCTCACTGTAAACAGTAGATTTGCTCGAAAGCGAAATTTAGTATGAACTGCAGAATTAAATAAACATTATTTAGATAAAAAGAAATGTATAAGCTAACACAGAATTTTCTTTTAAAAATGCAGTGGTAATCACAGAAAAAAAAGTATTTCTAGCTGTTAATATTTCCAGGATAACAGAAATTTATACTACAGAATCTTTATGATCCTTATTAAATTATGATGTAATTTAAAACACCCTGTGGAGGAACCTGTCTGTAAAGCCAGGTTGAAGTGAATTGTTGAAGAGCACTGTTGCAGTGCTCTTGTGGAAGCTGGTTTTGAGCTCTGAAGCTCACTGAGGCAAAAAGCAGGATACCTTATGACTTTTTCTTGCTCATGACTCCACTCAGATCTTTCACTCCAGGGCACAGAAATGTCATGCTTGGCTTTGCTGAGCGCAATGAACAGCCAACAACCACAACCTGGAACCTGTGCTGCTTCATGAAGAAAATGTGAATAATTCATATTTACAACATTCAGGAAAATACCACAATTACACGCTAAAAGCCTAAGTATCTAGGAAGTTCCTGCAGCTGATGGCAGCCTAAGTAATTTTGATACTGACTATTGAGTTAGTGACATAAACCATTCTAAATACAGTCCATTTACAATTTCAGACACGCTCAAAGCACTGGTGGGAATTTCCTTCTCGAAATTTGCCTAGTAGACTAGGCCCAAGAGTCAGGAAGTGGCAAAGCTGTTGTTCTCAGCCCAGGAGGCTGCAGGAAAAAAGATAGTTGCTGAGTCAGACAGAATTTCCCCTGAGGACTCTGGCTGCAGACCAGCCTCTAGAAGACTTGCCAGCCCACCTAAAGGTAAAATTGAAGCTTTAAAAAAGGCAATACAGCTCATTAAGAAACAAACTAATTTTGGGGATAGCTTTTTTAGGTATTTTAAGTTAGGTCTGTGGCAAAGAAATATACAGAATCTTGGAAAATCTGTATGCACGGTTTGTATAGCGTCTCTCCAACCTCAGCCACTGCTAACGAAGCCAAGAGCTCCTAGTGCTGCTCAGCTGAATGCTGCTGTACCTGCTCCTGTTACCATGGGAATGGACACTGGCAAAAGTAGGATAAGAGCTCTAAAGTAATTACCAATATAATTAGCACTTTCACCTTTTGGAGATTGCCTCCCCAAAAGCTCCCAAATAGTGAAACCATCCAATTCAGACTCATCAATACAACAATTAATGTCTAAAGAGGCATCAGTTAACATGGTCAATGTGGGAATGACACACAAAAGGAAGGCATTGTGGGCGCTGGGAAGCAGTGGGTTCCTGTGGCCTTTTTTGCTTATTACTAATAAGGAACTCTGCTTCCTTGCTATGAGTCACTGTTCCAGTTTCATCCTTAATTAATTCAGAGTCAAGAGAAAGGGCACTAACGTGAAGCGAAGCTCCTAGTAATGGCTCAATGAAGTTTGCAGAAGAGGAGGAGGGGAAAGAAGTCACTATAGGAACAAAACTTGAGATCATGAAGAACTCATGGGGAAATATAACTACCAGTGTTTCTTATTACACTGCAACTGTCTGAATGAAATACATCAAAGAAATGCTCATGAGAGCAGCACTACCCAGACCCTATGCAAAAATCTTTCATCCAGGCAGTGAGTGCATCAGTTAATACACCGTGATCTACTCCAGTTTATACAACATGGCAAAAGCCTTCAAAGGTCTCTCGTTGTTTTCACTGTTTTTAACTATGGAGGGTCAGAAGGGAATTCTGGAATTTGGTACAATTTTATGCTTCTTCAGTAAAACCACAATAGCCTGCTTGTATTCAGGTTGAATACAGAACTCACCTTCAGTGACCAGTGAAGTGACTCCCTGCATAATTATCACTGCTTCTAACAACATTAACATTTGGCTGGATACAGCCTGAAAGGTTTTGGCTGTGGTTACTTAGCAGAAAAAGATGCGCTTTCAGAAGGAACTGATGAATGCTCTGGAGAAAGTTAGGGCAAAATAGTATGTAAAATTTTGTATATTTCATAGCTTACTAGTGGATCTTGACAATCTCTAAACACATATTTGTAATTAAAAAAAGAAGATACTAATTACCTCTGTTCATCCCATTCTGTTCTTTCAGGCTGCTTTTGGGCAGGGCTGGGCAGTAAGAGCCAAGCTTCAGGCAGAACAATCTGTAATGAAGCCGTGTCCCCGGGGATGTATTTTGTGCAAGTCCTACTTGTTAGTGCGTTCATACTCCCCAGTCTGTTTCCTTTGGAGTGTTTTGTTACTTAAGCATGATCACACAGTCTAGTCACTGCACAGCAGAGCCAATAAAGTCTCTTTGTGCCTCCCATCCCCATCAACAGTGATATGAGGTAGCACCGTGTGCTTTCACTTAGTTGGCTAAATATAGGGGGTGGGAGGTGGAGGGGAAGTGTGTTGCTTTAAACCATGTGGTGTTGTACAGCTGTTTCTCATGCACCTGGATTTTCAGGGTCCTTTAAGATGTCAAGTAATTTTCTCCAACTTATTCCATGCAGGAGTTTTTTGTAAAGACACTGAGATCCAAAGTTACTGTTTTTGTTCAACAAAATACCATTGAGACAAAAGATTCTATCATCCAGATGCATTTGTCATAGTCCGTCTCCCTGCCTACTGCTGTTAAATGCTTTCAAAGGAGTGTGAAGCTAGGCCAAGTTCTTCCATTAAGGGCAAAACATTGCTGTGGGTGGAACACTTCTCTGCTTTCCCCATGACTACATAAACCTAACTGGCTGGACAGCTTCCTTACAATAGAGCACCCTTGAGACATTTGTGCATGTGAAAGACACACATTTTATCATGGCTCATTTCAGAGAAGACAGGTTTTTTCCTGCAAAGTGAGGTAGGTAGGGGCAAGAGCAGTGAAGATGACCCACGTGGAGAGTGCTGGAAGGAACTGTCATACCACATGATTCTGTGACGAAGCACTGTGGCTGCTAGGCACTGTGTTTTGCTCCAAAACACAGTTTGGACAACTTCCAAAATTATGCTGTCTGCTCCAGACGCTCCAAGAAGCTTCCAAGATTCCTGGGCTCCCCAGCTGCTACCCAGAGCCCTCCCAAATAGCTCTCATTCCCCTGAAAAACGAGACAGCCTAAGCCCTCAATAACAGCTTTACTTTCTTCACGGTCTACTACCAAATTTCTTCACTAACTAGCTTTAAAAAGTTAAACTCAAAGAGAAAACCCACTGATGCTTGCATTAACCAAGTAACTGTCTTTAGCTGTAAGAGGGTCACAGCTGGTACAACTATCCTGTGTTTCATAGGCCTGCACAGTTACACCAGACTGAGTTTCAAGGCAAACATGCAAAGTTAGGAGGTGCTATAATTAAGATACATAAGGTTAAGAGGTGCATAATTACATTCAACCATAATTACACCCACTGGTGACTGTGCTTTATGATATAGTCTTCAATTACATGACCACCTCTTTTTTTCTTTTCTCCATAGGATCTGCGCCTGTGTCAGGATTGTCTACATGGCACAGTGCTGCAGGATTGCTCACATTCCATTAAACATGCCATTTAGCACACTGGGAAGTGCAGTAGCATTTGCATTGCATTCTGTTCAGGACAATCTACCTTCCTGTGAAGTTAGGCTCACGATACAGATGTCTGAAGCGTGAGAAGTCTGAGCTCACAGACTAAAACATCCTCATGCAGATTTGAAAAAAATTCAGATTTGCATGTCTGGCTTGTATATTATTAAAGCCTATATTTATAAATAACTTCTGATATGCAGCATCTTCATGAATTCCTTTCTTAACTATAGGATAAGAAGCTACTTACCAGGACTGAACTTTTTCACACAAAAGGCTTTTCCAGCCTCAGTTTCTGTATTAAAATTCTTACTGACTAAAATGGGAGCAGGCTCATGCTCTGGCACCTGCTATCATGCCTCACTCCCAACAAACCATTGTACAGTTCAGCCAAACCAACAGGAAAATCTGCAAGAGTGATTTCTCAAGTTGCAGCAGTAATACATACATAGCGCGACATGCTGGGAGGTTATTACTACTGCTTACACTGAAAAAGTGTCTCTTCACATATATCTGGGAAAACTTTATGTGTGCATGCTGAAAAGCAGAGTGGAACACTCATCTTTTACAGGCACTCACATGTCAGCATCATGAAGAAATATTTACACTGTGAGTAGCTAATAGCAATCTTTCATAACTGCTGCTTATTAACATCTCCATACTTTTGTAGCATGGTAGAATCATAGTTTCAGTGATACTTCTGAAATAACTAATGCAATGGCAATACAGAAGTGTAACTATTCATAATTTTAGAGTCTCTGTCTGAAATAAACTACATAGCAACTATATTGGTGGTACTAAAACACAGACCCAAATGACAGACTAACCAAAATCTGATTTTTGAAAAGATACCATTAAACTATAGATCTCCTTATAATGTAGAAGTAGACAACTAAGTCATGGTGTTTGCTCTATAATAAAAGTGTACTTGAAAACTCATCATTACACGGACCAAATGAAGCATATGAGAACCTTACTCTGCTTTAATTAGCAGTATAACTATCTATACTATGAAATAGGAAGAACTGCAGAAGAAATTCAAAATACACATCTATCAGACAAATATATAAAAGAGGTACAAACTTACTAAGTGAGTCCAAACAAGAAGAAAACAGATTTCAGAAGTAATTTATTTTTTATTTGCTGTGACCAACCTGGGAAACCATTCTGTGAAACAACTCAAGTAAGACTACTTGCTTTCTTCCAGCAGAGAACTTGGCATGATGTTCTTGGCACCACAAAGTCCATCAATAAATCTCAGTAAGATTTTTGGCAGCAGGAACAGAACTATTTCTACCTTTCTTTAATCACACTGGACAACCCAGAGCTGTTATGGTTCAGTGCCCCTGGAACAACTGGAGGTTTTCTGATGTATTATATTACACCAGGAAAAATAAGATTAAAGATTTTATTATATATCTGGAAACAAAACAAGTATTTCAATCAAGTTGTATTCCCTTCCTCCATTGTTCCACCGCAACAAATATTTTAAACTTCAATCTGTTTATAAACACAGTTTTCTTTCCAATACCTCATTTACTCTAGTTCATACCCTTGGTGAAATCTTTTCACATTCCCACTTTCAAAAGTTAAAATATCATATCAGATTTCATTATCAAGGAAGAATTAACGCTGAAGCTGAAGATTACAGTCACCTTCTTGTTTACTCCTATAATTACTACCCACACAAGTGTCATCCTGCTTTTAGTTTCAACACATCTTCCAATGCAGCACATACACCTTGTTGTCATTTGGCAAGTTGCTTTCCTGCCCTTTGCTCCTTTCTTAGTCTGTAACATCTACATTTGCATGTTAGCCTGACATCCTTTTATCCACACCTCCAAGTGTCAGACACAGAGAAGCAGCCACATGGATATCTAGCTCATTTCACTTGTATCAGCAACCTTGTCAGTAGTTCTCACAAATAACTCACAATTCTGGCTTTGATGCCAATCTTTGAACGTACCACTGTTTGAAATAACTGCCTTGCTCTTCCTTTACAAATCTCCCCACAGAGTGAGATTTCAATTCCAAATGAGAACAGAGTTAGTACTACACATATCAATTAAATAACAGGATGGCTGAAATAAATCTATCCCTAACACACAGATATTTTCTCTTTTGAAAGTTATCAGAAGTTACCTTAGTAGACATTTAAATATTTGGTGAACCTCAGGGTTCACTTTTTCTGTTAATGCAAGCTGATGAGACTGCTCACTTAACAAAAAATCCACTGGCTTTTAGCAGCCCTGTATAAGTGAATCCCTGCTGAGACGCACTTGCATCCAAAAGCCATCTGAAAACACATCTTATTATGCGTGTTGGAGTAAAACTGACCATTCTGTAAGAAAATATGTTTTTTCATGGAAAGGAATATGTCCGTAAGCATCTCAATGGAAAAAATCCCCCAATTTTCTCCATTAATATTTCAGAGAAAAGTCTTAAGGATTGCCCAGAATCTAAATGGTACAAAAACATCTGATCAAGTAAGTGTTGAGAAAAAAAAAAATCATGCTACTGAAATCCAAAGCTCTAATTAAATACACTAAAACATTTTGAACAGTACCAACTTTGACAAACCACTCCAAGAAACTCTCACCTTATACTTAGAAGTTACTTTCTACATGTGGTAAACTACAGTTTGGACTTGTAGATCTGCCTGCAATTTAGGTTGCCCAACAATTCCTACTATAATAACCTGTTGCAATTTCTCTTAAGTTTGCCAAACTGTAACAGTTTGAGTTGAAGCTCTCCATACTGAGTATACTCCCCAGGCTGATTTTGGTGAGGGAATTTTCAGCGGAGTTATTCTGGCTGGCTCTGAAAACAAAGCAAAGTATTATACATAGTATTTCAATAATTAAAAACATCTGATAGCCATGCTTTAGAGGAAGATTGAAACACAGCAGACAAAAATTCTGTTTTGAAATGTCCTTTCTGTTTTCTCACGAAGATATACACTTATATTTACTCTGGTTGTATACCTCTAAGAATATGTAGTTCAGTAAAAACTTGCTGCATCTATATAGCTGAAAATCTCTGAAATCCCCTGAAATGCTTGAACCGCCCACAGCTTAGAGGAGGCTCAACTGCAAATGAGCCATTTTATCCCATGCAAGAGTTCCCTTCAGGCCACAACCACAGATCTGAAGTTGGGCAGACTATAATAACAGTGGCTAACCTGCTTAGGCTGCAGCAAGATAAACCAGCGGGACTGTGGAAGCACAGCTTGTCCCTCTTGTGCCCTCAGTGGTGAATTTCCCAGCAGCAAATAAGGAAGTTGGAGGAGCTCTCTGTTATTAATGCAGAAGGAACAATCTACAAGGGAACTGACTGAACAGTTTTTCTAGATCTTTAATCTTACAGTATGTTGTTGCTGTAGAAAAGATTATCTACATAGTATCCCTTTATCTCCTTTAGGGTTTCAGTGGACTGTGCATGGATATTTAAAACCAAAATGTACCTTGTACCTTTATTTCCAAGTGTAACTAATAATTGTGTCCTTGTGAAATATGTTTAAAACAGGTATTATTGCGATGTCAGGGACTTTTTTCTTTTTCCCCCAAGACTGACAATCTAGTCCCTCACTGACAACTACAACAGCACCAGAAACCTAAGATCTGTGAAACTAATGGCATTACTGACTGAAATGCTCAGCATAAAGGGCCACAACTCTCTTCACCCAAGCTCATCACCTTCTTTGTTATATGGAAATTCAGTACCAAAAGTAATGAATTACAAGACTTAGAATTTATTTTAATATTTAATAATCAGAGCATTTGCTCAAGTAGGGGTGGACTTGAACACATGTTGGTGTGTGTGTTGAGAGAACATGGAAAAGAAATAATTCTTTTCATAGCAATTCCTTTTGTGCATTTTAGTCCCTTAAATTGCACTAGTCAGAAAAAATAGCCTTGAATATTGTTGCTTTTGCCATAGGAAAATTACTCTAGTACTTTATATGCCTCTTTGAATAATACACAAAATACTGACCCTTAATTTTATATTTTTGTGTATATAACAATATATTCATATTTGTGTTTTCTGGTGGAAGGTATAGCTACACAGTTCTTCAACTGAAGGGAAATTTTATCATCACTTTAGTGATATCTCTCTATTCACATCCAAATCTCCTGCATTCATTCCAAGGATCTCCTACTTTTCTGGCTGAACATTATTCTTTTTTTCTCCCAAAATTAAATTTTTACAGCACTTGAAGATTGGTTCTCTATAGAAAAGGGAGATGATATAATCTGCAGTAATAACAGCATAAGGAGACAAACATCCATGCTTACATTTTCAAACCTGTAAGACTGATAGTTGCCAAAATACTCACTTTTTTATATGTATAGAGAGATAGTCTAATACTTGTTATTCATTCTGTAAAATGCTTTAGACAAGAAATGGTCAGTAAGAAGAGGACAAAAATGTTTAGATGCTACGCAGCGTACCACAGTATGATTTTTCAGCTCCTTTAAAAATGGCTCTCATTGAGTTCAATAGTTCCTCATTCTCTGAAAATCAACTTAAATAACTTAAATTAACTAACTTTGGGGTCTGTATTTTAACATGTAGAATAGTTATAAAATGCTGTTAATAAATACAGGTAACACATATAGGAGTTATACTTTGTGCTTGGGGAAAAATCAAGTGGTTGTTTAGATTGACTCCTTCCTTTTCTGTCAGCAGAAAGTACTGATAAACAAGAAGTACTTATAAACAAGAAACATTTCAAAGTGAAAGTAGCCTCAACACAGGTAAAGAAGGTTCACAGAGGCACAACCGCTACCAGAGCACAAGGCATAGCCAGGACTTATGAAAAGAGGAGAGGGGAACTTGTAAAATTCACGCTTAACCTGCACTTGCAATGTAGGATAGCTTAGGTTCTCTAATAACAATCTGATTAAAAGTGAGCACAGAAATGTATTAAAGACATATCAAAACATCATGCATTATTCCAAGGTGTGCTGTTGCTTACACTGAAGTATCAATTTGCAAGTCATGTACAGAAAGTTTTCAAACACTTTCAGACCTGTTTCAGAATCCACTAGTCTGAACTCATAGTATTATGCGATTATTGATAAAACTATGCAACAGCCAAATCTAATTTATCAAGAAGAAAATTATATTCTCTTGTACTTCCTTTTAAACTAAGGAAAGTCTTTTTCACAAAGTCTATGAAAGAAAATCAAGTATCTTATTTTCTAAGACATCTTATTGGTTTTGTATGACATACAGAAATATTTCACAAATAATTATTTGTTTTATATAACAAACTGAACAATCTTTCTTAGCCAAAAGTTCTCCTCCACGGACACCTAGCACATATCAGAAGACAAAAAGCCAATATAAAATATGTAAAACCTCAAGTTCAGGTAACATCATACCAGTTAGCAGCTAAGCTCTACGATAAAATCCTTGGTGAGACATTCAGCAGATTGAGAGATTTATCCTCTTGCACCTAACATTTTGCTTCTGAAGTATCCAATTCTGCTAATGCCTAAATTTACTATCTTTTATTTTTATGTTAAATTATATCTTCCTAACATAGTGCTTCTGCACAAACTGGAAGTGCCTTATTTTAAATGAAGTCAGCAGTATCTTTACACCTTTGATGCAACTTTCCATTTTAATTAATATTGTACATAATTAAATAAGAGGAAAATTATATCAGTAACTGAAACATCTTCATTATTGTGAAGAAGCAATATAGAGAAGCATCATTTTTGTTACAGGTGTGAGCCAGTAACACTAATAAAAATGTTTCAATAATAATTTTCAGTATTATAGGAACTTTGTTGATAACTAAACAAATGCTACTCTAACAGACACATGGGGACTTTATTTGGAAAAGCATTCTACAACGGCCTAAGGAATTACACCTCTGCAGCTTCCTAAACAATGTGCTGACTTAAAGAACTGAACTCAAATTAATTACATGTATGAGGCAAGTAGTAGTTTCTACTCTCCTAGGCTTCTCCAGCCCAAATTGTCCCTTTTCATCTTTTTGTTTTGAGACAGTCTCTGCAGCCTTTGCTTTGAGTGTGGAATATCAAAAGCAAAAAAAATTGAAAACATAAAGCTATTCTGTCACCTATTCAAAATCAGGAGACCCCATCACCTTTGGATTCCAAGAAGAAGTGACACCCCTTCTGCTGCAGAAACAATCTGTCTTGGATCCTTATCTGTTAATTTCAAGATACTTAAGAATCACAGAATACTAGACAGGAAGGGGACATCAAGGTTCATCTGGTCCAACATTTATTTGCAAAAGCATGATCTAGACAAGATGACCCAGCACCGTGTCCAGCTGGATCTTAAAAGTGTCCAAAGTTGCGAAATCCACCACTTGCCTGGGGAGATATTCCAATGGCCAATTTCTCTCATCGAGAAAAATTTTCCTTTTGTGTCCAACTGGAATCTCTCCAGCCATAACTTGTACCCATTACTCCTCCTCTT
>WBMZ01020265.1:0-10337 GCA_013400975.1 Atrichornis clamosus | reverse complement strand
GGAGGCAGGAGGGGATGCAGGCAGTGTGGTACCTCCTGGTGGTGAGAACCAAGACCAGGGTCATGATGAGTATGAAGATGAGCAGGAACGCTGCCAGTCCTGCAATGATGCCGATCAGCTCTGTCTCCTTGGTGGGCTTTGTCACCTCCCCGGGACCCTGACACAGAGCAGGGGTGAGGGCACAGTCTTGACCAGTGGAACACACACACCTCCTCCCCCCATCTGGGGTTGTTGCCCTCTCCCCCTGTCCCTCGCCCAGCCCCACTCACAATGATGGCCAGGCCCAGTTTCACCAGCTCAGCCAAGCCCAGCGGGTCGGACTGTATGAGTCTGTCAAGGAAAGTGGAGGTGTGAGTGGCTGGGCTGGTTTGGGCACATGGCAGTGCCCGTGCACAGTTCTGGCACTCACATGCTCAGCTCATTGACATCCAGGGCAGTGCCGTTGCTGTAGACGAAGTACGCCTCCATCACTGACTTGGCTTCCACCCTGTAGGATCAGAGAGATGGGGGAGTGGGGTGGTTGGGGTGCAGGGCATGGTGCCCTGCCCCAGAGTGACACCCCTGATGCCACTAGCATGTCTCCTTCCCTGCCACCACTCACTGGGTGTCACGAGTGTCTTCCATGCTTCGGATGGCCACCACGTAGACAGCTGCCTTGGTCACAGTGGTGAGTGCCCTAGGAGCAAGAAAGACGGGGGAAGCTGGGCTGGACATCCTGCTGTTCTACTCATGGGCACAGGAAGCAGCTGGACCCTCTGCAGCCCCCTCCTCCAGTGGGGACCTGCCTGGCCCACCCCCTTCACAGTCCGTGAGGGTGAGAGACACGGCCAATGGGTCCAGCCATGCACCCCTGGGCCTGGCCCAGCACCCCTTACAATTTAATATTTTCGGAGTTACTCTGGACTTCTTCCACCGTTGACGTGAACTGGAGGCGAATGCGGTAGCTCTGATCCACCGTGAAGATCTGTGTGTGGAGAGCAGGGGTGAGCAGGGCTGGGCTGGGCGTGGGGTGTCCCGGGACAGGGTTGGGGGTGACACTCACATTCAGCACAGTCTGTGCTGTGTGCACCGGTTCCTGGCTGTCCCGAGCCTCCACTGTCACCTTGTACTGCCCCTTCAGTGATTCATCGAGGTTGCTGGCCACCCTGTGAGGAAAGGGACATCAGCGATCCCACTGGGCTGCACAGGATATCCCCACGGTGGCACTGCCATCTCACAAGGTCCGTCCTGCCTCCATATCCAGACAGGACTGCAAGATGGCTTTGTTCCCTTTCCAGTCTGTGCTGGCCCTGCGGCAGGCAGGAGCTGAGCTGCATCCCCCCACCCCAGCCCAGACCCACGGCCTCACTGGATGCTCCCGATATAGGTGTTCTGGTCAAGCGTTGTCACCACCCTGAAGAGGTTCTCGAAGGGTCGACTGACCCCGTTGTCCTCCACAAGCACCACACCAACAATGGAGAAGATGATGGTTCCCCCCAGCCCTGAGTCAGCATCTGTGGCCTGCAGGGACAGGAGCATGTGTGGGAATGGCCACTGCCTGCCCATGGTGGGGACAGGTGAACAAGGCTCCATGGACTGACAGATACAGGCAGGCAGCTCCTCACCTTCACAGTAGCCACTTGCAGGTCCACAGGAGAGATTTCGGGGACAACCACTGCAAGGACAGACGGATGGTGCAGTTATGCTGGTGCCCAGCCAGACTTGCTGCCCAAACAGCCCTGGGGTTCCAAGCACCCCCCACTGTCCTCGGCCCCACAGACTTCATGGAAAGCACTGAGTAACATCAGCCAGGCCCCTGCACTGCTCACAGCCCTGCCCCGGGCTCGGGGGAGGTCCTCACTGCTGGTGAGTGTGGCAGGGCACGTGTGCGTGCAGCAAGGAGCCCACGGGGATGTGCCAACCCCAGCTGCTCACCAAAGGTCTCTGAGATGACCTGGAAGAGTGGAGTGTTGTCGTTCACATCAGTAATGAGAATCCTCAGGGTTTCTGCAAATGTCCCAAAAGCAGAGCTCTGATCACCAACAGAGCAGCCCTGCAGCACCATCCTCTGCTTCCTGCGGGAGCACTGTCCTCCCAGCAGGCTCAGATTCCTGTGGCAGGGACCAAAAGAGCTGGGGACATCCTCCCTCTGTAGCCAAACCACCCAGTTCCTACCCTGCTCCCCACAGCTTCTCGTGGGAGGTGGGAAAGGCAGGTGCCACCACTTCCCATGCCCAGTGGTGGTGGAAGGAGCGGGAAGTGGGGGCCGTACCGTTCTGGCTGTAGCTGTTGCCCTTCTCGGTGTACAGGTCCTCAGCCCTCAGTGTGAGCAGGACCCTGTCGCACACCTCGTAGTCGATGTCTGAGCTGTTCACCAGCACCGAGCCATTGGGTGCCAGCACAAACCAGTCCCAGCACACGTCCTCAGCGCTGCTGTCCCCCTTGAAGCAGGTGACCGCCAGCTCCTCGAAGACCAGCGAGTGGTTGGTGTCAGGGTCGAAGGCATTCAGTGTGTGGATCAGACCTTGCTGTGTCCCGTTCTCAGCCACAGCCACGTCCTGCAGTGAGTCTGGCAGGATGGTGGGGGGCTCGTCATTGACATCTAGGATGTGGACCACCACTGAGACATTGGCCTTGTCCCCTACGTTGTCTGCAGCTGTGTTCTCTGCCAGCACTGTCAAGTTGAAGAACTTCTGCTGCAAGGTGTCATAGTCCAGGTACATATCAGGATCTACAGACAGCTGCCCACTGTAGTTGCCCGGCCCCAGGCGGGACGAGCGGATCAAGAAGTTGCTGAAGCCACTGCTCCTTTCAAGTCGGAATGAAATGCGGGAATTGATCTCTGTCCGGTCGGCATCTGTGGCCTCCACCTCACCCACGAAGGACCCTGCAAGTGGAGACAGATGCTCAGTGGGCAGTGGGTACTGATTCAGGGCCACCGCTGGTCCCACAAGCCTGGCAATGCAACTTCTACCTGGAGAGTCTTCAAAGACTGAGAACTCATAGGACTGGTTGAGGAACATGGGAATGTTGTCATTCAGGTCCTGCAAGAGACAAAGCCCATGGCTCTAGCACTTTCAGGAAACAGAGTTCCCCACAGCTGGCTGGGGACAGGAGTGTGGGCACCTGCCTGCCCACAGGCAGGAGCTACACAAGCCCTCTCCTGCCTCCCTGCATCAACTATTCACTCTGCCCCCACAGAAAGCCTGGAGACACAGCGCCTCTGCCACAGCCAGGGATTCCACATCCCTGCCCTGCCCATTTATCCCAGTTCCAAGCCCCAGTCTGCCCCAGCATGTCCCTGCTTGTGCCCAGGGCTCACCCCGACGGTGATGGTGACGTTCACCGTGGTGCTCAGCTGCGGCTCGCCATGGTCATGCACCTCCACCGTCACCACCATCTGTCCCCGCTCATCTTCCAAGGCCTCGCGGTCCAGCGGCTCCTTGCTGTGCATCTCACCTGTGTCTGCATTGATGGTAAAGTTGTTGCTGAACAGTCCTGGCAAGATCTTGAAGCCCAGTTTGCTGTTGAGGCTGCCAGGCTCGTCATTGTCGATGGCCTGAAAAGGTCAGCGTATGGAACAGGGCTGTCGGGCCCCTTGGGGACAGTCCCTCCTCTCCAACAGCCCTGCCAACCCCTCCACCTCCCTTGGTGCATACCTGTATCTGCGTACTAACGTTCTGTCTCTCTTCCACTGAGATGAAGTAGGAGCCAATGATGACGGGCTTCATGTCATTGGCATCCAGCAAGGTGATCTCCAGCACCGTAGTGCCCACCAAGTTGCCCCCATCCTTAGCCTGGAGGTTGGCGTAGTAGATGGAGCGAGTCTCCCAGTCCAGCAAGTTCCCGTCCTGCACCAGCAGTGCCCCGGTTGTGGCGTTCACCGTGAAGATTTTACGGCTGTGGCATACACAGAGCCATCAGCGGGGCTCAGGCCTGGAGGCTTCTCTCCAGGCTGATGCCCCAGTCGTGTCTGGCTGTGCCCTTACGTACATGCTCTCTGGGAGCAGCTGGTAGGTGATCTGGCCCAGGACACCGCTGTCTGGATCATAGGCCTAAAAGACAGAAGAAAGCATCTGGTCAATCTGTTTCAGCCCCCAGAGCAGTGATGAGTTCAGGGAAGCAGCTACTGGCAGTGAGCACCCCAAACATGTGGCCCCGATAGGCAAGGGGTCCCACCCCTGTGTGCCTGATGGCCCTGACTCCTTCCTGTGTCAGGAAGGAGAGATCAGTGCCCTCAGCACAAGCTGCACTAGAAGTGTCAGGCAGGCCCAGTGCCCTGCTTGAGGGATGTAAGCTGTGCCCGCTCCCTGCCCAGTGCCTGACCGTGATGTTTGGGGAGATGATGGTGCCACTAGGGCTGTGCTCCATCACGCTCAGGTTGTAGGTGCTCTGGGGGAACTCAGGGATGTGGTCGTTGCTGTCGATGAGGTCAATGGTCACGGTGGCCGTGGAGCAGCAGTTTGTGGGGTTCCCTGTGTCATTAGCTATGATCTGCAGGATTGAGAAGAGACTGTGTCTCACATGGGTCCCCAAACATTAGAGAGAGACCTGTCACACTCCAGCCCAGCTCCCTTGCACCAAACAAGCTGCCAAGGCAGAGCCATGTTCTGTTTTGGCTCCTGAACCCTGCAAGAGAAGGGCTGTGTCCCCACTGTGCCCTGACATAGGCAGGGAGCAGAAACTGCCCTCCCAGAGCAGGCCAGCCTTACAGGTCCCACCTGCACCACCATGACATGGCTTATCTCATAGTCCACTAAGGATGGGTCTTGCACCAGGATCTGGACTTCCCCTGTGCCCACAATCGTTGTGGGGAACACAGTGAAGGCGTTGACATCCGGACCCTGCAGGCTCAGCTCAAAACTGCTGTTGATGCCCTGCCAAGGAGGGACAGGAGTGAGGGTGAGTGGTGCAGCCAGGACAGACACCTGCCCCACGGCCCAGCCCCACGGACAGGCTCCTACCTTATCTGGGTCGTGGGCAACAATGCTGAGGTTAGACACGGGCAGTCTGGAGGAGGAGTGCTCTATGATGTTGCCCCTGAAATTGTTCTGGGCACTGGCAGAGAAGTTGCAGCTGGAGAGGAAGCAGTTGTAGAACTGGGGCTTGTTGTCATTGACATCAGTCACCATGACTGTCACCAGGGTGCTTCTCTGGGCCACCTTGCCGTGGATATCCAGGTTCTTCTCGCGTGCCTGGGCAGGAGGAGAGAGCAGGTTGAAGGGGTCCAGAGGGAGGAAGAGGATGGGCTTCCCCTTGCTGCTTCCTACTCACCGTGACTTCCAGCAGCACTTCCTCGCTTGGCAGCTGCTCACGGTCCAGGGGCCCACTCACAGTGATAATGCCCGTTGTGGCATTGATAGCATAGGGGACACTGGTATCTAGGACAAGGGGACAGCAGGAACCAGTGGCAGTCACCAGGAAAGGCAGGCCTGGCCCTCTCCCTGCCAGAAGGTCAGGCTGGCAGAGCCTAGGTGCCCAGAACCAGTTTCCGTGGTCCCGTTTGCTGCCTGACCACTCCTGCTCATCCCACCTTGCCACTGCTCACCCCTGCTTGTCCCATCCTACCCCATCACTCACTGGTGATATTGTAGAAGATTTCATCATTCACCCCAGTGTCTCTGTCCATGGCGGTGACAGTCAGCACAATGGTGCCCTGAGGGGACACGGCTATCAGGGCAGGGCCTATAACATCTCCAGCTGCCCACGTGCCTGGTGGTCCAGCACTTCAGGGCATCAGAGCCCCCAGGGAGGGCCAGGGGCAGGGACATGACACTGGGGCAGGCAGGCTCCTGACCAGGTCGCAGTTCTCAGGCACAGAGCCCGAGTAGGGCTCATTGAGGAACCGTGGTTCCAGGTTGGGCATGTCTTCAATGGTCAGGGACAGGTAGGTGAAGCTCTGCTGGATGGTCCAGTTGTTGTGCAGCCATCCCCCGCTGTCCTGGGGAGCAGAACACCTGTCACTCCCACAGCCCCCTTACCTGGCAGCCCTGCACCCCCAGCCCAGCTGGTCCCCACCTTGGCAAGGATCTTGATCTGGTAGAATGTATTCTTGGCATAGTCCAGTGAGCCATTGAGCACCACACTCCCATTGGGCAGGATGTAGAAGAGCTGGAGATTCTGTGTGTTGTCTGGAATCACCTGAGCAGGGGACACCACTCTGTGTCACCAAGGCAGGGAGCAGAGGTGTCCCAGCAGAGATGGAGGCTTATTCCCCATTCTTCTGCCAGGCTTGGCCCACAGGCCATGGGGACCCCCTACCACCTGACTCATCCTCAGCCTGCAACTGTTCAGCACCTTGCACCCATTGCCCAGTGCGTGTAGAGCCAGGCACACACCCTGGTCCTGACCCAACACCCACCCCTGCTCCCCCAGAGACAAGGGGCTGCCCCAGCCGGGTCCCCCAGCACCTCAGCCCCACGGGGGCGGCCCGGGGGTGGGGTTTGGGTATGGCATGGCCCACTCCACAATGCAGTGTGCTCACCTCCTCGATGCCATAGCTGACTTTGGAGGCGTTCCCGGTGTCGCTGTCGTTGGCAAACACAGTGTAGATGATGCTGTGCGGTGTCGCGTTCTGGGCACACAGAGGGGTGGTGGTGGGAGAAGCAGGAGGGTGATGCTGGGCCTGGACCCTGCCAGCCCTGCTCTGGGGTGCTCTGGCCCTGCAGGGCTGCAGGCACTACCCAGTGCCATGGGACACACAGGGACGAGCTGCTGCCCTTGCTCAGGCTGGGCAGAGACTGGACCCCCTCGCCACCCTTGCGGGGGCTCCTTGGGGGCCAGGGCTCCACCTCAGTCCTGGAGTTACTGCATGGAGGTCAGATTCAGCTCCACACCCCATCTACTGCCTGATCCAGAGTCACCCTGTCCTGAGCTAAGAGGCAGCTCCGACACACCCTGATCAGAAACTCATTGTGAGGGCAGAGTCCCAGCCACACAGCAGCACCTCAGGGTGACACAGAGGCTCCCACTGGGAATTGCCTTGGCATGGAGCATTCCCAGGTGCTGGCTGCAACATCAGCCCACGCCCAGACACACTGTCACCACGCACCCAAGTGTGGGGTCACACAGTTCTTGGCACATTGTTGTCCCACTGCTGGCACACCCATGCCACAGGAGCAACCCAGCACCCCTGCCCTGCTATCCTCGGGGACTGGGAGGTCCCAGGAAGGTACCTCGGGGATGGAGACTTCATATGGCAGGTACCGGAACACTGGAGCATTGTCATTACGGTCCTCCACGATGATGGTAATTTTTTGGGAGACCTGCCAGGTGTCAGGGAGGGCACAGGATGGGTGTGGGAGATGGTGGCCAGCAGAGCGGGGTGCAGTTCTGGCACCCCATGCCCACCCTGGCTCTGAAGCCAGCCAGCATCACCCACCCACTTCAGTGTCCCTCCCCCACTGAGCCTTATCCACAGCCCTGCTGGGACCCTGCTGCTCTCCCACTCAGCCACCCAGCCCATGCCCCAGCACTCACCTCATTATTTATACCATCAGACACTCTGGCAGTGATGGTGAGCCTGGCCTGGAGCTGAGGGGACACAAGGCAGGACTTGATCAGGGCCAAAGTGGAGCTGAATCCTTGGATGGCTGAGCCCCAACCTCTGTGTGGGATGCTCCTCCCAGACAACTCTTCCCCCAGGAGCTGGGTCTCAGGGTCGGGGAGTGACCCACAGGCCCTGCCCTCTGCCCTGGAACCCCACACTCCCACTCAGACAGGGACATCTGCCCCCATCTCTGCCCACACCTCACGGTCCAGGGAGTTCCTCAGCGTCACGTTGCCTGATTTGGAGTCGACAGAGAAGTAGAAGGCGTCTGCCCCTTCGATTCTGTAGGTGAGGGGGTCGTTGTCTATGTCATAAGCCTTCAGCTGGAAAGCAAACTGGCCTGGGGGCACAGGCAATGTCAGCCCCTGCCCCAGGACCCCCTGGTCACTGATCTGACACCCCAGGGCCTTCCCAAGTCTGCCTTACTCACCCAGCTCCAGGTCCTCAGGCACATAGAAGACCGTCTGGTTGATGATGGGGACTGTGTTGCCTGAAACTACAAGGAGGAGGAGCTGAGAACCTTCCTGGCAGCCCCACATCTGGCAGCACCTCCTCGGCTTCAGCCCCGGCTCCTGGCCGTGATTTGTGTCTCCATGGAAGGCAGGGGAAACCCCCACCCCTCAGCTCCTTGTGCTCATCCCACACCTCCAGACCACAGTGGTGTGGGCAGCTGTTTGGGGGTCACAGCTGCCCCCAGGGAATTCAGAAAGCATTTGGGGGTTGAAAGCAGCTCCAACACCTCCTGCCCACCCATGCCAGATTCCAAGAAGAGTCCTTACCTGTTGCCAGGAGGAAGGGGAGCAGCACCAGCGAGCGCCATGCCATCCTGCCAGGATGCCTGTGGGCACACACCAGGGAACAAGTGCCTGAGGGGCTGAGGGCTGTCCCCACAAACCCCTCCTGGGGAGCAGACACTGGGTCAGGAGGGGTGCTGATGGGGACAGTCCCCTCTACTGAGCTGGGCTGGTGAGCAAACACCAGGCTCCACACTGTACCCCTGAGGACAGGCTCCCTGGGGACATGGCATGGGAGGACAGGGTTGACCTTCAGGCACTGGAGACCGTGTGTGTGCTTGGGGACCCCAGGAGCCTCTCTGGGGCATGGCTGGAGGCTCCATTGCTCACGCCCAACAGGGCCACCCCAAGCAGTGCTTGGAGTCCAAGAGCAATCCATGGCACCTCCACGGGGTCTCTCTCCTTGTGCCAAGGCCTGTGGACATCCCCACAGCCGACAGACACCCCCAGTTCCCCCCACAGTGGACCATGGTGCCCGTGAGGGCCGGGACAGGGGCTGACATCCCTTACCTGTGGCCGTGTCCCTGGGGATGCTGCCTCTGCACTTGCATCCTGACAGCGCCAGACCTTTGCCTCCTGCAGTAAACACATTCATCAATCATTAACTGCAATTAAGGGATGAGAAATCCCTCTCTTGTCTTCCTTATTCCTTATGTTCATCCCGCAGCTCCCACCCAGCTCAGCCCCACGTTCACTCCCCAAAACCAGGCCCCCAGGTCTTCATCCTGGGTGCTGTCCCTCAGGATTCAGCCACCCCAACCTGCACCCATGGGACTCTGGCTCCCAGAAGGGGTGCGGAGCCTGCAGAGATGCAGTGGGATCCCGAACCACCCCAGGAGGCCAAAGAGGGGTTGGGGAAATGCCCTGCATCCCCTGGGCTGGGGACACTGGGGTCCCACTGGGACAGGGGGTGGGCACCAACCCTGTGGTGTGGCCACTGGGGCGGGTGCCTGGGGCCCTCTGCACCCCCTGCCACCCGCTCCCCTCCCCAGGGGCTCAGCCCAGCCTCCCTGACCTACTTCAGACCCGCTGGGGACAAGGGTGGATTGTCCAGCTCTGCTCAGGCAGAAGAAGGCTGGGCAGTGGTGGTGGTGGGGGCATGGCCAGCCTGTTGGACCCCCGCCTTTGTGGCCCTGGGGAACCCACAGGGCCTGGATACTGGGTTCCCCCAGACACTCAGCCTCCTCTGAGGTCCCCATCTCAGTCCACACCTGAGTCAGAGAACTCTCAGAGAAGGGGCTCCAGGGGCCAGACTGTGACCCCCCCTTAGCAAACCTCTGCAGAAGTGGTCTGGAATCACTCCAGCTCCTGCAAAGGCTGCCCCAGGACATCCCCAGAGACACCCCACAGGCTGCCTGGGGGTACCCCTGGAGTCCCCCAGACTGGCCCAGGATGCCCCTCTGAGACTCCTAAGGCTGGTGCTGGACACCCTTCTGCAAAATGCTCCTGGCTGTCCTGGGGCACTTCCACACCTCCCAGGGCTGTCCTGGGACATCCACAACTTCCTGAAAGGAGGCTGTAGCCAGGTGGGAGTCGACCTCTTCTCCCAGGCAACCAGTGAAGTTTTAGGTTGGACATCAGGAGGAATTTCTTCACAGAAAGGGTTGTCAGGCATTGGAATGGGCTGCCCAGGGAGGCAGTAGAGTCACTGTCCTTGGGGGTGTCTAAGAAAAGAGTGGACGTGGCACTCAGTGCCATGGTCTAGTTGACCTGGTGGTGTTGGGTCATAGGTTGGGCTGCATGATCTCAAGAGGTCTTTTCCAACCTCATCTATTCTGTGAGTCCTGTGATCTTCCCCAGCACAATCCCGGCTGACCTTCGTTGCGCGTCCACTCGGAGCATTACGGCCCATGAGTGCCGCTGCGCGGTTCGGTCGGCGCCGCTCTTGGGCTCATTACGGCGGGAGGCGGCGGGCGCGCCCATCGGCGCGGCGCGGGGGGGGGACAGCCCGGCGCGGCCAGTTCCATCGGCGCGGCGGGCGCGGGGGCGCCATGAGGCGGGGCTGAGGCCGGAGC
>WBMZ01020247.1:0-22178 GCA_013400975.1 Atrichornis clamosus | reverse complement strand
CCATCCCATCCCGTCCCATCCCGGTCGCGGGGGGGCGCTCGGGAGCTCCAGGCCGGGTGGGGGGCGCCCCCTGCCGGCCAAGACGGGCGGTACCGCGGCCCGCAGGGTCTGCCGCGACTACAACTCCCAGCGCCCCTCGCGGCGGCGCGCGAACTACAGCTCCCGTGAGCCCGCGCGGGGGGCGCGCCGTGCGTGCCGAGCAGGCCGCAGTGCGGGCCGGGGCCGCGGCGATGCTGGAGGAGGCGAGCGAGGTGCTGGAGTCGGTGCTCAAGGCCTCGTGCCTCCCGCTCAGCGTCCTGCTCTTCGTGCCCGCCGTGCTCCTGCTCCTGGGACCGCCGCCCGCCGCCGAGGCGGCGCACGAGTTCACGGTCTACCGCATGCAGCAGTACGAGCTGGGCGGGCAGCCCTATGGTGAGGAACTGCACGGCCCGGCCGGGCTCGGGCCTCCCGGCAGCGGCCCCTTCAGGGGTGGTGGGGTTGTGGGAAGGGCCCCGGCCCTGGGGAGGAGCCCTGAATAGGCCGTGAAGCCGCGGGCGGGCCGTGGAGGGCGGCCCGGCCTAGGGGGGGCTGCAGGGGAGGCCGCGGGAGGGCTCGGGGGGCTCTGGGAGGCGGCAGCCGGGCCCGGACCGAGGCGCAGGGGAGGCCGCAGGAGGGCCCCATCGGGCTGAGTTTCACTGCCCAGGCTCAGTACGAGCAGGAGAGTGTTGGAAGCTCCATCGTGTGACCTAGAGATAGTCAAGGACCCCGCAGGCTCCTGCCTGTGGGCTGAGTCCTCTGTGTTTCAGCTGCATCTCTCCTGCATTCTGAAAGACTTGGTTGTGAGCTCAGTTTTGTTCTCTTGCCTTTGACTCCTTTATTGATAGGTTGATCCTTCTATTCATTCTCAGCAGTGTCTGTTGCTCCAGTGGCTCCATTTCAGAGCCTGTCCTTCTGTTGGGTTACAACTGACCTTTACTTCCTCTGTTCTCTTACTTCCAGCCTGCTGATTGTGCAACACCTTTCTTTGAGTCAGAAACACGCCCTGTTCTGTGAATCCTTGAGGTGCTGTAACCCTCAGCCTTCACCCCTGTGTGCTTATAAACCCAGAATCAAGTGTTGTTTCTGAGCCTTCTGTAGATATTTTATTCCAGGCCAGGGCATGTGCTCTGTCTGTGAGTGACTCTTACCAAATTTCAGAGTTATGCTAACAATAAACAGCCTCATGTTCACTCTGTGCTGTCCATGAGACACTGTCTTTTAATCTTTCAGATCTTAATAAGTTCAAACATCAGTAGAAGTTATGAAATGCAGCTGTGCTTGCATACTGCTTGAATACTTTACACTGCTGGTGGCTCCTAAATATCTAAAATGATTTCTGGGTTCTTCCATCACAGTTTCTCAGAATGTATCCAGATCTTGAGAGCCCTGTTGTTGACAGCCTCACTAGCTTCAAGGCAGGTTCTTTCATGGAGGGAGGGAGCTCTTTTCTCAGGTGGTGGGAACTCTGTGATGACAGGCTTAACAGGGGCAGCAGGGATGTGATTCAACTGGCTTTGTCTTTGGTTGCCTGAGTGTTCCCTCCAGCCAAGTGCTCACAATTTGGAATATTTTGTGAACTCTTGAAAAGCCACGTGTTATTTTTTAAGATGCTTCCAATTAAGTTTTTATGCTGTTTCTTTTCGTGGAGCCTTTTAGCTCAGTGGGTCGTGTGTTTCCTTTGTTCCTTCCCGCTCCCTTTGGGTAGCTGAGGTTCCTGTTCCATGTGTGTTCTGAGATTCCTTTCAGGATAAAAGTTATTTCACAGCTGTATTTCCCAGACCAATCTGAGTTGGAAGGAACCCACAAGAATCATTGAGTCCAACTCTTAAAGTGAATGGCCCATAGGGGGATCAAACCCACAACCTTGGTGTTGCTAGCATCATGCTCTGACCAGCTGAGCTAATTTATTGTTCCAGATTCTCATATTCTTCTCCAAAAAGACCAAATACAGGTTTCTGCTCAGCCTCTTTTTGCCGAGTGAAGAGTTTTTTGTCAGCATCACTCATAGAGCAATTTAAGAACTAACTTGGACTCCTCTAATACTGGTAGAATGAGTTATTTAGTTTGTGAATGAATGATTATTAACCAGCTCTCTATAGAGGAACTACAGAAAATCAACTTGTGTTGCTGTGCTGTCAGAAAATGCTGTTTGAACAGATCTGCTCTGCTTAGATGTCAGAGGGTGGTGCTGGGAGCACAACTCTGGGTCCACACGCTGCTGTGTTTACACATCATTCTTTTGGAAATGGTGGAGGGATTATCCGCATTTTGAACGGTTTTTCTCTGATTGGAGTGGGGGTAATGTTAGTATTTATTTGTTATATGGTGTCAGAGCTCTGTAGGGAGAATTTACATTGTTACTGGGCTCTGTTTTTGGGGGTGTGGCCCTCACTGATACTGTGCAGTGGAACTACAGATTTTTCTTGTTTAGGTGATTCTATGAGTTTTGATGAGACCAAACTAACGTTAGAGTTAAGCTAAGCCAGGTTTAAATCTAATTCTTAGCAATGCTCCTCTTTGAGAGAGGCTGAGATATCTTCTGGAGCACCTTGCTCTGTCCCTGGCTGTGTGAGGACCCAGAGTGATGAGCTCTTCAAAGCAGGTGCCAGAGTTAGAGAAGAAAAAATTGAATTTGCAGCATTACAAATTGTGAGATGGATTTGACCCTCTCTATTTGTACAAGATGTCCTTTTGGTCCTCCCTTGGAGAATGCAGGAACTTCTGGCAAGCCTACAGACTGCTGTTCTCCCAAGGGATTGCATTTCCATGTGGGGGATTTGATACGCTGAAACTGAGAGCAGGAGAGAGCCAGCAGTTAGGAGCAGCCTAACTCATTTGTAACTCATTTGACAGCTCACTTGTAACTTCCCCAGCCACAGAACCTTCCTTGTGGGTGAGTGAGAACAGCCCTTTGGGTGACATGGGGTGGTTTTGTGTCCTTTCCTCAAGTGGTTCTGCACAGTTTGCACCCAGGCTTGATCCTGCAGCTGAGGGCTGCAGGAGGCTCTGCAGAGGCCAGGCTGTCTCCAAGTGTGTTTCTGTCTGCAGGTTCTAGGTGCAGGTGAGCAGACAGGTAGCCGGGGTGGTTGTGTTGAGGAGGAAGACTGGAATGTGGGTGAGGCTGTGTAGTGCTGGAATAAGGGGAGTCTGGCTGGATGTGGCTCCACAGGAAAACCCACAGATCTCTGCTCCCTCTCGGCCGAGGGCGAAGAGGCGAACTCAGCTTTCTGCCGCTTCTGGCTACTCTGAAGTTCACCATAGTGTCACCAAGACTGTTCAGAGAAGGAGGTAGGCTGGAGCAAAGGGGATGGGATGAAAGACCTCTTGTTTCCCTGCTCACAGGCACCAGGAGCGCCGTGCTGAACACAGAGGCCCGCACTGTGGAAGCGGACGTGCTGAGCCGCCGCTGCGTCATGATGCGGCTGGTGGATTTCTCCTACGAGCAGTACCAGAAGGCTCTCCGCCAGTCAGCTGGAGCTGTGGTCATCATCTTGCCACGTTCCATCTCTTCTGTCCCCCAGGATGTCGTACGGGTAAAAAAACAACAACAAAAAAAGTTTTGTATCTCTTCCAGTGGGAGGTGTCTTGGAGAGAGGCTTGTTTTTCTTCAGGGCTAAAAGCTTCTGTTGTAACACACAACAAATCTTATTCTGATTTTAAAACTTCTCTCTCTGCTTTGGTTGTTAATTTTTATTCCGGCCCTCTTTCATCTTTAGTAGCTGCTAAGTTTGTGTCTCACTTAAATCCTCAGCAATTCATGGAGATAGAGCCAGAAATGCTTGCTATGGAAACCATTGTGCCAGTCTACTTTGCAGTGGAAGATGAAGAGCTGCTGTCTATCTATGAACAAACACGGGCTGCTTCTGCATCACAGGGTTCTGCCTCAGCTGCAGAAGGTGAGTTCTAACGAGTGGGAAAAAGGTTTGAGGAAGACAGGCCTGGTCCCACCACTGGGAGGAGTTTGTTGTGTCATGTGCACCGTGAACCAGTGTTCTGTCACCTTCATGTTTATTTTGTCTTTGTCAAAGTGTATTGAGATACAGTGGAAGAAAAACACAGTATAAGAAAGTACAAATTGACTATATTTGGAAATACAGTTGCATAAAGTTCTCAGTTTCACACTGTTGCAAGTTATCAAAACTAGAAATCAAAACTAGGTTAGAAACAACATTGAAAATGATAAGTGATGACGGTGTGCTGGTAGAAGCTGAAGCTTTTTGTCTGACCACAACTCAGCTTGATGCTTCTATGTAGATAACTTGACTGTCTTATTGATCTGCTGCTTATGATTGACTTTAGTACTGCTGGAGAAAAGTTTTTGACCAGCTCAAAATATTGGGATTTTAGGACAGAATGAAAAAGCACAGTCACCAAGATCCCATGTCATCACACAAATGACAAGTGAGAGGGCTTAAATGGTTTAAAGCTGGTCTGTTCACAGCTCAGTTAGCTGTGTTGTTTGGGGATTTAAAATTTTTTGTGTGTTTTTATTCCAGTTCTGCTGCACACGGCGACTGCCAATGGCTTCCAGATGGTGACCAGCGGGGCTCAGAGCAAAGCTATCAATGACTGGCTCATCCCCAGTGTGGAGGTGAGTTGTACATGGATTCAAACTGGCAACATTGGTGAGATGACTTCTTTTATTGGGACTTTATCAGACATTTGGACTGATAGGGCAAGTCAGAGGAGTCTCAGCCAGGTAAGGATCTGAAGTCCTCAAAAGTGAGGCCACAGCAGGCTCAGCAGGAATGTAGAAGTCAGGCTGTCTTTGTACAGGCACACAAGAGGTGATGGGAAGTGACACTGCTCTCTTTCCTCTGCAGGGAAGGCTGACAGGGCTGGGTGGAGAAGACCTGCCCACTGTTGTGATAGTTGCCCACTATGATTCTTTTGGAGTGGCTCCAGTGAGTATTTGTCCTGCATCTCCCTATTCCTGTCTTTTTTCCCATGTGACCTCTGCCCACGTGTCTTTTTGGATGTGGGGCAGTTACACAGTGGTGTGCTGTCTCAGAGCTGCTCTGGTACCTGGGAGTCAGTGTGGGTTTGTCACCCTGTCTCTGTCCCCCTTCATCCCGCAGTGGCTGTCCCACGGTGCTGACTCCAATGGCAGTGGGATCTCTGTGCTCCTGGAACTGGCCAGGCTGTTTTCTCGGCTCTACACCTACAGACGGACCCATGCTGGGTAAGAGCCTGCCCTGTTGGGGGTTAATGTGTGTGGCTGGCAACAGATAAGATGGGCTTTTCCTCCAGATCTGTAGAGTGTTACAAACAGTCCTTCACTTTGCTCTGTCTTGTTTCCCTCTGGGTACAGCTGCTGTTAATGGCCAAACTCCTTCCTTTGTTCTCTTGGCTGTAGCTATGCTCAAGCTTGGGGACAAGTGGAGGGAATGATGTGGGAAGTAGATTCCAGTCTCAAGCCTGGGAACTCCCCTCTTTTGATCTGTCCTGCCATTACCTGAGTATGTGGGAAGTGTTTGTTAATGGACAGTTTGTCTGGGATGTCAGGTGCAAGTGGTTGAGATTTCACGACATCTTTGAGGCTGAGCAAAGCAATTTTTGGAGTGCAGCATGCTAACCTTCTGGCTTCTTTGATGGGCAGGTATAACTTGCTGTTCTTCGCATCTGGAGGTGGCAAGTTTAATTACCAAGGAACTAAGCGGTGGCTGGAGGACAATTTGGACCACACTGGTGAGTAAGGGGCTAGTTGTGTTAAATGTAATTAATCTGTAATTAATTGTGAGCTGTCCCGTGAGAATCTCCTTGTGTGAGCCTTGCTTTTTTTGGGATGGAAATCCCAGTACAAGACATAGCAATAAAGGTTTGGGTTTTTCTGTTCCAGATTCCAGCCTGCTGCAGGACAATGTAGCATTTGTTCTCTGCCTGGACACTCTGGGCAGAGGCAACAGCCTTCACCTTCATGTCTCAAAGCCTCCCAAAGAGGGCACCTTGCAGCATGCATTTCTGAGGGAACTGGAGATGGTAATGAAAAGCATTTTAGG
Organism: Atrichornis clamosus; assembly: GCA_013400975.1. Classification (NCBI taxonomy): domain Eukaryota; kingdom Metazoa; phylum Chordata; class Aves; order Passeriformes; family Menuridae; genus Atrichornis; species Atrichornis clamosus. The sequence goes on along the minus strand of WBMZ01020247.1, from coordinate 16,161 downwards.
TACATGGGAACTTGGGATTTACTATGGGGAGCTGCAGCTCTCTGTGAGAGGAAGGGAGGTGTGAAGGGTGTGCCACTGAAATATTTCACATATGTTGAGTTGAAGTGCAGACAAATCCTCATGCCAGAGTCCCAAATGAAGCAGACTAGATCTGCAAATTCTACCCTATAATGACATTAAAACAGCTCTTTTTGGCCTGAAACCAGCGTTACAATGTCAGCAACTGCACTTTACAGGTGGGAGTGTGTTTACCTTCGGGAACACAAAAAAAGTGGGTCTAGGCAGACAGGGCAGTGCAGGATGGGACTATGCAGTGGGCAGCACCCCTGAATAGCTTGCCCTTTTCCTCAGGTTGTTGCCAGCCAGTTCCCAGAGGTGAAGTTTTCCATGGTGCACAAGAAGATTAACCTGGCTGAGGACATGCTGGCGTGGGAGCACGAGCGCTTCGCCATCCGGCGCTTGCCGGCGTTCACCATCTCCCACCTGGAGAGCCACCGGGACAGCCTGCGCAACAGCATCATGGACAGGAGGTGAGGGGCCCTAGGGCAGGAAGGCTGGGGCTTAAATCCAGCCCAGAAACCCATATTGGCCTCACAAGTGCTTGTGCTATTCTGATGGCCAAGGGACGGGTGACAAAAGCACTGGGAGCCTGGCTCTGGGTTCAGGCTCGTGCTTGAGGCACTGAAAAAGGGTTGTTTCTAGAGGAAGCTGATGCCATTGGCAAGTCCATAATCCCCTGTTTTGCTTTAGGGCACGAATAGACACCAAAGCACTGACCAGGAATACTAGGATCATTGCTGAGGCTCTGACAAGGGTCATCTACAATCTAACAGAAAAGGTAAGAAGTGCCTACCGTGCAGGGCTGGCCAGACTTGTCTTGCCCAACCAAGCCCACCAATAACCTGTTTGGGTTTTTTGTTTTTAATTTTTCCTTGCAGGGAGCACCTGCAGATATGCAGATCTTCACAGATCAGATGGTGAGCACAGTGCATCATTTTTGTAACCTCTGGGAAGAAAGAATCTATTGTCTGGGAGAGAGGTCTGGTCTCAGCAGGTGTGTGATTGACTCCCTTTCTTTGGTGGTGTTTTTCTGCAGCAGATCCAGCAGGAGCAACTGGAGTCAGTGATGGACTGGCTGAGCAGTCAGCCCAGGGCTGCGCAGCTGATTGATAAAGACAGCACCTTCCTCAACACCTTAGAATATTATATGGGACGCTACCTGAAGGATGTCAAGCAGCATCATGTGAAGGCAGACAAACGGTAAGAAATGAAAGAACCAGCCAGGGCATGCAAACTGGCTTCCTCCTCTGCAGAATTGTGTCTGTGAGCTGCAGCTTTCCTAGTTTCTTGGCATGTAGATGGAAGACATTGCTCTTTTCTGCTCTCCTGTCAGTTTTGGTTCATGCTCTGTGTTCTCCCAGAGGAAGCTCTTTATGATCCCGCACTGCACAGTAACAAGGCCCAGCAGCTCCCTCTGTCTGAAGACTTTGTTTTTAAACTGTTTTGATTCCACTGTTCCCACTCTGAGTGCAGGAGAAGACTAAGTTTTGGTTAATTGCAAAAAGGCAGCTTCCATCCTGTCAAACCTGCTTGGGATGAAGCTGTTTTAGTGAACATGGGGGGGAATCTTTCATGTGCCTCTTTGGAGACAGCTGAACAGCATGAGTTCTGAACTGTGTCCTTAGACTTCTGAGTGTAGGAAAATAAAGACCTGATGACTATAATCACCTCAAAACCAGGATGGGAGGTGGTCGTGTCTCTGGTTGGGTGAACTCCTTGGGAACAGCTCTGGGCTGCCCTTACTGCAGGGTCAAGAAGTGCAATAGAATCTGAAAAATTTCTCCTTTGCACAGGGACCCCGAGTTTGTTTTCTATGACCAGCTGAAGCAGGTGATGAATGCATACAGGTATGGAATTCCCCTGGGCATGTTGGGCTGTTGTCTCATTCTGTGGCAGTAACTGTAGCAATTTCAAGTGCACTTTTCTTTTTAACAGGGTCAAGCCAGCAATCTTTGACCTGCTTCTAGCTGTCTGTATTGCAGCCTACCTTGGTGTTGCCTATGTTGCAGTGCAGGTAAGAGAGACAGATGTTTTATTTTCCTTATAAAACACGTTAGCTACAATACCTGGTGTTCACACAGTCCCCAGCACTAGAGCTGGAACAATAATGCCATCCCTCTCTAGAAGCAGTTCTCCAGAATGGCTGGCTGTGTTGGTGTGTGTCTATGAGTATTTCAGTTGGCTCTGCTGAAGGCAGTGTCTTGCCATTCTAGTGCAAAGCTGGTTTTTAGAGCTGTTTCTTGTAGTCAGGGACATGCATAACTCACTTGTTAAGCTATTTTGGCTCCACACTGGAACTTACCAAGGTAACTGAAATTTGTTGTAATGTTAAAGGTTTGTAGTTGGTAGTGGTAGGAAATACCTGAACTTGAGATGGAGCTTAGAAATGCATCTTCAGAGTTTTGGGTTCTTTTTTCAATGAAACCATAAATCCATAAATATATCCTGTGTCCATACTTCCATGCCTTGGCCAGCCAGATTGAATGCAATGTGTTTGTGTGTTAACCAAGCCACTGTAAGCGGAGCTTCAGACCCTGCCTGGGTTCATGAAGAACATGAATATGAAAGGGAAGCTTTTTAGGTCACTCTTAATTTTGATCTCTTCGTGTTATTTGTGTTTGTTATTTGTTAGGGAAACACAAGCATTTAAAAATTCAGTGTAGCGACATAAACAGGAGAGAAAACATATACTTGATTTCTGTTAGCATTCTTCATTACTTCTGTTATTTGAATTTAAAATAATTTGAAGCTTGGATCTTGTTAAATCTCATGTATCTGAAGTATCTGTATCATCTTGAAGTTATCAAATCAAAATACAATTAACCAAAGCAAAATCAAAAGAGGAATTAAGTGAATTTCTAATTTACTTGGGAAATGGTGAAAGAGAAGATCCAGGTAAAGGACTGTGAATTACTGGGAATCTCTGTGTTTGCCTGGTTCATTTTTTATGTTTCTGAAACTGCTAGAGCAGTGTTTCTATAGAGACCAGCATCCTGCATGTGTTGAAATCTGAAGCTTTCTCCTCCCCTTCAGGAGGAAGAGAATTGCATTAAAAAAAAAATAAATTTAACACATCTTCACAATGGGCTGATACAGAGCTGCACAAACACTTCCGTAAGCCATGATTTTCTGTATAACTTGAAGTAACTGGCTTCCTTGTCATAATTCCTCCTCATTCAAGTCCCATTCCATCCTCAGGATGAGATTGTTAGTGGCTGATTCAAACAAGGTATTGCATTTGCACACTGGTATTGTTTTAAGCCTTCTGCCAAGTTCTCTGTCTGTTTAGAGCTGTCATGGTTACTCCTTTTCCTTCTTTTTCCAGCACTTTGGTCTTCTTTACAAGATGATACAGAGATTATCCCTTAAAACCAAGCAGCAGTGAAGCACCAAGTCATCCCCCCCAGCAGCACTGAGCCATCGGTGAGCCCATCAGGAGCCTTCTGCCTTCCACTCAACCCTGCTGTTTCTCTTCCTTTGCCTCCTCTTTGCTACTGTGTAGAGGGGAGGAAGGCATAAAGAAAATGAAATTTTAACTCTTGTGCACCTTTCAAGTGCTTTTCTTCACCTTCTGCCCCTGACTTGCACCATGTCTGTTTTCCTTTGCATTTTGGTGAGGGAGAGGCTCAGAGGCTTCAGCAGTTCCTGCAGGATGATTCTGAGCAGCTTTTCTGAGTGCAAAACAAAGGCCAGCACCTTCATGGACACGTGCCACACAGCCCACCTGGAAACTGAAACTGCAGCCTGATGTGTTATCTCTGCCCAGCAAACGAGGACTTGGAGCAGTTGTTTAAAAGAAAAAAATAAGTGCACATGCAAATTAAAGAGAATGCAATTAGCATGTTTTCTTACAGCACCTCTTCCTCAAGTTCACTGCCTGGCTTCAGGGAGTTGTGCTGAGCAAGCGGTGTCTGCAGCAAGCACCTTCTTGCATTTTGTTTAAACTGCAGTAACTCATCCCCTTTTAGGAGGTGCACTGTGAGTGATCTTGACTGTTATTGCCAGGATGAGGAAAGGTTGTTAAGATGGGTTTCTGGCATTAGGGGTTTTGCCAGGGACAGGTTCTCTCCTGTCTCTGTTGGAGGATGTATTTTTCTATGTACTTGATCTCTCTGGAAGTTCATGATCTTTGAGCAGTTCACAGCTGCCACCACTCTGTGCTAAACTCTTGCTTGATTTTTGAGGGGTGTTCTAGTCCCAGATGCTGCAGGTTCCTGTTCTGTGCTGTTCCACGTGCTTAAACAAGCTGGTTACATTGAGAGCAAGAGCAGCTCAGACCTGGAAAATATATTAGGATACTGACTACAAGCCCCAGGCTAGTTGTAGTTGTAGGAGATAACCCCATTGAGCACTGTCCTACCAGTTTTGAGTCCTTTCTGTAATCTCTTCTACATGAGGTCTTTCCAAAACCCACAGAGACACTTCTTTATTTTAATTTAAGCTACTATTTGTAATTAAAGTAGCATATCTTACAGAGGCTGAAAAGCTAATTTTGAATGAAGGTGGACCCTTTTTTTTTGTATGCAAGGAAAATTCCAGCTGTGCATTCTTGTTTGCACACAGCTGCTGTGCACACACTTGTTAGAAATGGGGGGTTTTGTGGCCAGTCACTGACTTTATCCTTTGGATGGGCACCAAAGCACTGATTTCCATCCACTTTTGTTTGTTTTACCATAGTCTCCTTCTTGGAGGTCCCTTTACCCCATGATGTGTCCTTGCTGCTACTTTAAATGTGTAGCAACTTGTTCTTTAAGGGGTCTTGTCTTTTCCAGGAAAGCAGGCTGGTGTCAGCGGCTCCCCATGGTGTCAGCAGGTGGCACGGTGCCAAACACTCCAGAAATATCAGCCATACAGGGAATCCTGCCTTCTCCTGCTCTTTTCAGTGCTTATTTGAAATATGTCTCTCTGCATGCATGACGTGTTCATGACACTCCTCTGCCAAATGAATTTATGATGACTTCAGAAGTTGCTGGAGTGGCTGGAAGACAAGCCTTGATTGTTTTCCACTGACTTTTGTGCTCTGCCCATGGAGGGTACATCTGCTGTGCCGTGGGAAGGTGCCTGCTCTGGGCTGGGTAGGTTTATGACATGCACGGTACAGTGGCTCTTTGAAGAACTCTGTAAGCTCTGAATACCTGGAGTAGTTTCAGAGTCCTGCAGCTGCATCATCCATTTCTGGTGTGTTACACTCAGGGAGGTGATGTTCCCTCCAATCCAGCAGGTTACTTCACCAGTCTTAACGATTAACTCCATTATTTTGCTGAGAAAAATAGAAAAAATTCTTAGCAATCCTGCTGCAGCTTGAGTTGATGCGTGTAAAATTTGCCAGTAGTGGGCAAAAGTGAACAGAACAGGCCTGGAGCATTGTTCCTTCAGTGGAGACTGTCAGCCTTTCGTTTTCCAGATGAGAAGCTCAAAGTTCAGAGTCAAAAAGTCTTGTTGCAGTTGTGTCCCTGTGGAGGCTATAGCACAAAGAAAACACTTTAGCTCCCTGTGGTCTCAACAATGAGCTGTTAACACTCCTGATGCAGTGCCAGCAGCCAGTGGAAACAACCTAAAAGAAAGATGGATAAGATTAATGAGGAGAGTTCATAAACCTGGTACATTGCTCTCTCCCACACAGGGTTAGTTTGTCCCATAATCCTTTTGTGTATCTCTTGCTGGCTGCCATAGAAAGTAGTTTTTACTGCAGATAAGAGTTTTTGCTGTTGATTAAAGTGCACGTGCACTGAAACACACATGCTCCACTCTGAGATAGTCAAATCCCAACTTCTTCATAGCTGGGACAGAGTGCCCATGCTGGGATTGAACTCAGTTCCCAACTGTTGCTTCCTTCAGTAAGTTAACAGAGAAGCTTGCAAAGAGACCCTGGAGCTGATCTGCACTGCAGCAATTACCTGATCAATTCAGCCACCAACACAGAGGCAGAAATCCAACAGGTGTTGTGATAAAATAAAAGTTCTCCACAACAATGCAGAAGAGCTCTGTGTAGCTGATTCTTTTTGCCCTTATTTTTACCTGTCCTCCTTTTTTGAGGAGTTTGCCTGGCCTGTAAGGAAGAGCATGGAAAGCATATGTCCACAAATACACAAGGGGTTAGCAGTTGATGCTTCTGGCCAAAAAACCATCTTCTTTGCTATTTATCTGACTTCACCTGTTGTTTTGGTGCTGTTAAAGTCTGCAGCTCACAAAAAACTGCTTTTTCGGCAGGGTTTAACTGAAGCTGTTGATGCCTTCTGTCCACTTCCACCTGCATGGGCACTAGTGGGGGTTGTATGGGAGTAGTTTGGATTACTGTAGTTCATCTCCCAAGTAAGAGAGGTTGGTTTTTGGTTAGGAGATAAGTACTGCTGTGCAATATGAACTCCCCTCCTGTACTCAGTGCAGAGAAGATCCTGAAGCCAAAATGGAATTGGGTATCCCACTATCTGTGGCTGAAAGAGTTACCACAGTCTATTTAGATACACAAAACCACAGATATACCCAAAATTGTTGTGGGGCTTGGTTTTGAGGGTGTTTGGTTTGTTTTAAATCTCGTGCTTTTTACGTTCATAGCCCAAGCCCAAATCCCAAGCTGCTCCTGCACCCTGTGTTCAGGATGAGTTTTACATTTCAGAGGTTTTACATTTCACTGGGTCTTGACTCACCAATCTGAAATGCTGGGGCTGCTCCTGGGTGCCTCAGTAAATTGGGCCTCTGGGTACTCGAGTGTGGACTCCTGTTTGCTCACTTTGATCTGTTTAGTTTCCATTTGTAGTTAATGCATAGCAACTTCAAGGTTATAATCTGGAATATGTGCAGCTCAGGAAAAAGATTTGATTTATCTAGCAATGTTAACTCAGTTATTTATCTCTTGTGTGCCCTAAAGAACAAATGTATATTGAGGTGAATATTTAAAAGCTGATAGAAAATTCAATGCAGTTGATTTACATACTTTAGGACTATAAATGTAATAATATTTAAGTATTTTAACATTTTTTCATTTTCTTATTTGTTTGTCCCTTTTTCCCTTGGAAAAATAAACCGAATTAGTAGGTTTGATGGGTAGTTTTGTCAGATAACCATTTGCTGATGGAAGCTCAAAAAAAATGGAATCTCCTTGCATTATTTGGAGGAATAGACCCCTCTACACAAAGGGAGAAAATCCATGTATTTAGAAGCTTCATCCTTTCTGTATAGGCAAAAGTAAAATAGTAAGACAAAACATTTACAGACCAAGATTCCAGCATGAATTCAGCACCCTGAGGTGAGCGAACTCCTGCTTATTCAAAAGGTTTGTGCTCATGTGAAGCAATTAAAGTTTCTATGCAAAACAGCTTTGATACTGTGAAAAAACTGGTTACCTCAGAAGCCAACACTGTGTGCTCATGGTGATTGTTTTGCCTCTGTCACTAGCAAATGACTATTTGAACACTAAAGTGTTTATTCAAATTACAAGCATTGCAAGAGATCTGTTCCCTGAGCATGAGTTTGTCAAAGCCTTGGACAGGGGTCAGAGTTGTGGAGTGGCAAAGTGACCTAAACGTGACAGAAGGGGAGAGTCGGACGTTCACTCTGAGGCCGAGTGTCCGAGGGGTTCTCCCTGTTAAGACCCTCCAAGCACCAGCTGCCGCTGCCATCCCCGCTGCGTGTAGGGCTGGGCGGTGTCCCCGCGGTGCCCCGGGGTGGTGACCCGAGGTGGTGACCCGGGGCAGCCCCGCCCGCTGCCCGCAGGTCCCGACGCGGCGGGAGCGTCTCCCGGTCCCGCTGGCCCTGGGGCTCGCAGCCCCGGCCCGGCTCAGCCGCTCTCCTGCCGGGGCACGGACAGAACGGCGGCCCCGGGAGGCCGAGCGGGGCCCGGCAGCGCCGCCGCCGCCGCTGGAACGGGGCGGGGCTCGGCCCTCGCATGGCTGCACAGGTACGGGCGGCGCAAGTGTGGCCCCGGCATCTCCATTTCACCTGTTCCAGGGCTCCGCTTCCTCCTCCGCGTCCCTCCCGGCAGTGGGGACACGTGGCTGCTCGTGCCCCTCCATCCGCGGGTCCCCGAGGCTGGTGCTGGGGGTGCCGAGGTTCCAGGAGGATGCTGAGGTACTGGCTCCTCGGGCCAGGCTGTTCAAAGGGGTGATGTGTCTTTCTAGAAAAGAAAGAAACGTCTTCTAAGTCAGAGGTTGAGAGGTTGAAAACAAAGGTCAAACCTTCGAAGGTGACAGAAAAAACCTCTGGGACAAGGCAGTGAAGAAGAGGATGTATTCCAGGTGTGGAGGGCAAAGGTCTGCTCTAGAAATGTATCATCGTTTTTCTCTTTACACAGGCCTCCCCTCTGCCTCCTCTGCTGGTAACAGAGCCTTTCTGCAGCTGAGTTGTCTGGGGTGGGTGCCCACTGCCCCATCACAGCCCTCTGGCACATGAGCAAAGCCCTGTGGGCTGAGGGGCAGCTCCTTGCAGGGCTGGGTTTAACACAACCTCTGTGTCGTTGCATCATCACAGAATCAGAATTAACTAGTTTGGAAAAGACCTTTGATATCATCGAGTCCAACCTGTAATTTTGTCAGTGTCCTGCTTTGAAGGGAAGGTCCTTGTGGACATCAGGGACTTCACTGCCAGGGAGGGTGGTGTGAAAGCAGAGAAGAAAAAGGTCCAACCTCCTTCCCTGGATGGTGTCCGGGGCTGTGCCAGCCACTCCACTCTGGCTTTAGCCTGGCTCTGGGTGGCAGGGAGAGCTGTGCATGCCACGCTGAGGGACTGGGGAGCTGAGCAAACCACACTGGAGGGTTTAGTGCTTTCTCAGCCTGGGTGGCAGCAACTGCAGGAAAGCACCAAGAATGAGTGCAAGCCTCTGGTGAGATCCAGAGCCTGGCAGGACTGCTCTGAGCAGTGCAGGGAGCTGCTGTGCAGGACTGTTTCCACCTCAGCACCAGTCCTTGCTCTGGCTTTTGGCAGGGGCAGAGCTGCACGATGGAGGAGGGGAGGCTGAAAACACTGGCTCTGATGTTTTCTCGTGCCCCGCTGCTAGCTGACAAACTTGTGTTTTGGTACTGGTCATGCCTGTGTCACAAAAGTGACATTTTGTGTCTTTATCCCTAATCTGTAGTGGTGGAGCTGTGCTTGGCAGGAGGAGCATCCCAGAAGTAAATCTGTCTATCCTTCCCTGTGTAGTTGGGCACAGAAAGGTTAAGAACCTTCTGAATCCTTGCCAAGATGCTCTGATGCTGCTGTGAGGTGTTCCCATGTTCTTTTGGCAAGGTGTCTGATGGTGTGACATCCTGGCACTTCTGTAACTTGAGTTATACAGCAGCACTGAGCAGCTGATGGCAGGTGGAGAAGGGGAGACACATCTTCCTCTAGAGCTTTTCAGCTGATGAGCCAACACTCAACTTCAGCCTTTTGCTTTGGGACTTTGACAGTCACTCACCAGCTCACCTGGAATTTCACAGGCCTTACCCTCTTTTCACCTGCCCCGTGTGTTGTGCCTAGCAAAAATTCAGTTAATGTGGGGTTTCTTGAAAGAACCCTTTGGTCCTTGCTATAGATTTTTGTGTGAGGGCAGATGAATTTGTTTCATCTTGGTTTGCTTCACAGAATCAGGTTGGAAAAGACTTCTGAGATCATAGAGTCCAACCTATTGGATGACTGATCATGGATTTTATTCCAGAAATTAATTTCTTCCAGAGAAGTTACAAGTATAAATTATGCTCTTGCAGGGAACTATGTACCCTGTAATGAAAATGGGAAGCAAAGCCCTCAAGCTTCTCTGTGCCATTGGGAACAGAGAGGGAAAGGAGCACTGTGGACTCCTTCCAGGTGGGAAAAAGCATACCCACAATGTAAAACAGAAGATCTGTCAGTTAATACAGAGATCATGAAGAAATGGGCATTTCTTTTCATCTAAATACTGCTCCTGCTGTTTTTCTAGAGAGTTCTTGATCTTTATCTAGATAATTTAATAAAGGTTGGGCCCCGGACCTTTAATGTGATTCTTAACAAACCCAAAAGGAACAAGGTGACAATATCTGACTGGAAACTCATGCAGCAATTTTGCTACAGTGTCTGTTTTGTAAGGGAGAGGGACAGGACATCAAGACCTTGTCTGTGCTGAATCTAAAAAGAAACCAATTCTACTTTATTGTTTAAGCCACACTAGGTGGTTTCTTGTTAGCAACAATTTTTTGAAACAGAACAAGAGTTGGCATTATTTCCCTTGGGCAGTTCAAAGGATGGTGTCTTAACTGCTATATGGGGTAAGGTTCGCCTGGAATTTCTTCCCAGCTCATGTGAGTGGGAATTTATACTAGAGAATAGCCCATAAGAGACTGTGGGACTCATGAAAGGCAATTTGAGCTTGTATCCTCAGGTGGTGCTTCTGTGATAGCATGGAGCACTCCTTGGGATGGATGCTCAAGTGCTGGCACAACTGCCATGCTTTGAGGGCTGCTTCTGTCTCTGGGCTGTGCCTCTGCCTCAGCTTCCAGCTTTCCCTCCTCTCGCAAGTCTGGAGCAGCCAGTCAGGTTTGCTACCTCTGAAACCTCTCCTGCTGCTGTTTCTAGGGATTGCCCTGTCTGCAGAACGTTGGAACAAGCTGAGGGAGATCAATCCCAAGACCGATGCTGCTGTCAAGAAGTTGCAAGATGAAGAATCTTGGACACTTTCAATCTGTTTACTTTTCCTTAGGTGCACTGACAGATAAAGACAAGGATTCTCATCTGGGGCCTTCTCCTCACCTTGGTGGGGTTTCCTCATTGAGGAGGTGGTGATACAGAGACTACCAGAGACTCTCCTGTTTTCAAGAAGTAGCTTGGAAAAAGCACCTGGAACTAGAGCTGAAGTGAAACTTCAGCACCTCTGTCTCAAGCAGGCTTGAGGGCTGTGCTGGTGAGGGACATGACCACAACCCAGCGGCAGTCTCCTTTGTGGAGTATTTTAACTGGTCTCCATCTGTTACTGACTTCCATTTGGTTGACCATCTCTGGGTGAGGTGGTTTGTATGCCTCATGTTGGCATCCTCTGTGGTTCCTCCACATGCCATTTTGGGTTTTTTGAGTGAAGGTATTATTCTACTTCTGCAATTGGTTTGTCTTGAATATGCACATTACAGGCGTTTGCATTATAAAAAGGAGAGGCAGTGTTTCACAGGCTGCCACCTCAACTCTTTGTTTCAGGCACCCTTCTCTGTAGGTTGCTGTTGGATTTCCCTTTTAGGAGAGTGCTCGGTAGTGTTTTTTCTCATGACGTTCCCAAATACTCCTGCTCTGCAGAAGCAGTCAGGCAGCAGTCTACTCCAGGTCATGGGAAGGGCACGCTAGAATATGAATCATTCAAAGGAACTGGTAATTAGGAGGCCTGTTAAATAGAGGGGAAGTTAAAGAATATCCCTTTCCCTGTGGCAGAGAAAAATTACAAACGACGGAAAGATTGGAGAGAGGATATTTTATGCTTGAGCTCTAAATGGATCCCACTCTGCAATCAGCTGCAGCAAGCACAGCCTTCCTCAGCAAGGCTTTTCCAGACCTTACAACAGCTTGCGTCTTCCATCTATTTTTGGTTTTTCTCTTGCCCTGGTTTCCATAGTATCTGAATGCTTCATGCTCTTAAATATATCTGACACTTACAGCACCTTGGTGAAGTAGGAGGTACAAAGGCCCTCGCTCTTTGGAGCTGCTGGAGCTGCAACAACCCAGGGATGTGTGGAAGATGTGGGGTGGAGTTCTGAGTGGAAAATGTGCTTTTCTAGAGGCTGGATTTGCCACTGCTGGATTAGCCTTTCACTAGGGATAGCAGCAGAAAAAAAAGAATCTTTCTTCATAAAACTTCTGAAAAATGTTTGAAGGGCTCCGTGGTGCAGCTGCTGGGAACAGGGGCGGAGATGAGTAGATCTGATGATTGACACATTCTCCTCTAATCCTCTATTCTCTATTCAGGTGTCACATTTCTTTCTCTCAAGTCAGTGAGAACATGAGGACACTAGACTCTGTCCTGAAGCCAGGTTGCTCATGTTGTAAACTTATTCCTGTGGAATATTTGTAATATGATATCTTAATACAGTGTAATGGGGAGTAATGGGAAGATAGAGAATTGACAAAAAAGAGATGAATGAGAAGCAGATGGTGTAGGGATGGCCCCAAGATGCTAGGGATGCTCAGTCCTTTCATTTTGTCAGAGCCATGGGGTACCCAGACTAAAGCATGTGACAGGAACAACCATCTCTGTGCTCCAGGAGTGTTTGGGGAGCAGAGGGGGAAGCCAGATCAAATCAGCAGAGCTGAATATCTGCACTGATTAAGAACAGATCCAAACTGAACTCAATCAGCTCAATTGAATATTGCATTAAATTCAATTTAGATTATAGAGCTGAGGAGTTGTCTCCCGTTATTTGGGAAGGGAGGGACCTGTGCCACTGTTTACTGACCAGCTTGCTTTCAAGCATTGGAAGAAACAGTTTGCAAACAACCCAAACTTTCTGTGCAACAGGCAACAAGGTGGTATTTTTTTGTTTGTCTATTGTTTGTTTGGGGTTTTTTAAAAATCAATCCTCAAAGAACAGCTGCAATTGATCAGAAAGATATCTGGAATCTTTGATAACCAGTTTACTCACTGTGACAACTTCCAGTCATAAAATCCACAGGCCTTAAAACTTGGTTAATTTCTGGTTTCTTGCAAAGTCAAAATGTTAAAAAACCCTAACTCTAAATTGGTTGGTAAAACAGATATTCAGTGGAAGCTAAACAGCAAGGTCTTGGTAGACAAGAGAGGATAAAAGCTGATGGCAAGTTGTATCCTTTTACATGGGAGATTTTTCTCCTAGGCTGGTAGTCTGGCTGCAGAATCTTTTGCTCCTGACCAGAAGCAATCACATTACAGGAATAACTTTTATCTTCCTGAGATGCTACCTTGTTGCTTGGATATTTTCTGCCAGGACTGTCATAACTAGTCCTTTGGCTCTTCTGCCTGGGGAACAAATAGGTAAGGGAAGGCAGACTGTTTTGAAGAATCCTTGAAACATCCTTTTCTTTTTTCCTTTCTCTTTTTTTTTCTGGACTGTGGTGAGGATTTTCTGCCTTAAATGCTGTCTCCTAGGTGATGTGGAAATTCAGAGCTCCTGCTTGTATTTTCTCCATCTCTCAGTGCCTTTAGGATCTGGAGGGACTGGGCAGGCACTCCTAATGCAAAATGTATCTTGCTGTTCCTGTAGCCTTTGTCTGGGCCATTCTCAGACTTGGGCCACTGGACTGGACCTCTTCACCTTTTATCTTAGGCTGCCCCTGTTGAAATACAAATACTCATCTGCCATAAGAAACCAGGAAAGTACAGATGTGTGTAAAGAAAACACTTTGGCTGTTTTTCACTAGCAAATGTCTCTCTGCAGAAGAGAAACTTTTGGGGCATACAACGTGGTTTTCTTTTAACAGTTCCTTTTTGAAGCAGCATCTCAGGTTTGGGCAGAATCTGTTCCTTCATCCTCTGGGAATTGTGCATCTGAGCTCTGCTGTGCTCCTTCTAGCACTCTTGTGTAGACTCCTCCATGACAGATGCAACATGTTTTTACTTCCTCTGCACAGGTGACTTGTCATTTCCCTTTTTCTCTGTCTTGGTGCTATGACTACCTTTTATCTTCCCCTTAATCCTGTTACTCTGCTGTATAATTCTCTGTCTGGCTCTGTAAACTCCAAGTGCTGATTGACAGCTGTTCTATTTTTCATTTACCAGCAGTATTTTCATGTCTGTTGTTCTTTACTGCAGTTGGGGTGGTTATAATGTCCATTCATGGACTCCAAAAGATACTGGATATACTTTCCCTTCTAAATAGACATTTTCTACCCAAGGCACTGGGTCCCTCGAGCTGTAACATAAGCCTGGAGCAGCTTGTGCTGCAACAGCTGACGTGACAAAGCAGGCTAGGCATGGAAAAGTGCTTGAAAACTTTACTTGCTTAGGTGTGTGATTCATCCAAGGTGAGGATTGCTGCTGTTGCAATAAATGTTTCTTGTTTTTAAAGATTGCATTATCTGTTTGCAGCTGTTAAAAATGAGAACAGCTTGACTTGCCATGGGCTTCCCAGCTGATGCATCTGTGGCTTCCAAAAAGATGGCAGAACCCTGGCAGTCTCTGCAAGATGTGTAAACAGCAAGTTTGACCAGTGTGGGGACATACTGGGGGAAGTTAGGGTGAATTTTGATACCACCATCAAACACAAGACAGCTCTACCACAAGAGCCTCGAGACAGCTTGCAGTGTCCCTGCATTCAGACCAGGCTGCAAAATGCTGCAGGCTTTTTGTGAGTCCATTTCTGTGAAAAGCCTGGATGCAAATTCCAGGCTCTTGCATCTGCTGGCCATGAGTAAGTGTTCTGGCACCTCCACACACAGGTGGGCACAACAGCCAGTGCTGCAGAAAGAAGGGCACAAAGCTGTAGCTCTGCTGAGCACAAGAGCTAAGAGGAATCCCCAGCCCCTCTGGTTCTGCAGGTGCCTCTCTCATTCTTGCCATGACTTTAGCCTGGGAGCTGGGTGGGTGCTCATACACGACCACTGTTCTCAGTTCTTCCCTCTGCTCTGTAGGATTGGGACCCCTCTGATATCTCCTGATATCACCCCTCCTTTTTCCTAACCTTCCCTGCACAGCTGGAAACCTGCTGTACGTGTCTCCTGGTGTGGGGGCCTGGGGGCAGTCTAGGTAAAATCACACCTAAAAGATCTGGGTAGGGTTTGGGGCAGTGCTCTGGGAAGTGAGCTGGCATGTGGGGCACTGTGGGGAGAGGGCAGGAGGGAAGGATGGGACTTGGGGGAGCAGGCAAGAGGGCAGCCTGCTGAATTGGGCTGCTGTGGGGGCACGGAGGTGTTGTTGCCCTGGCTGTGTGTGTTGGATAGCAGGGTCACCTCTCCACTCACTGCTGCCCTCCCTCTGCAGGATCCAGGGTGAGATAAATGGGGGATGGCAGAAAGCTCTGAGTAGAGGCTACGCAAGGGGAGGCAAGGCCAGGCCGTGCCTGCACCACAGTTCTTTTTACAGCCACAGGCCTTGCGTGCTCAGTGGAGCTGAGCACCTGACTCTCAGCTCTCTCTGCAAACAGCCCAGCAAACACCCTCCTCCCTCCTCCAAGCACGAGGGCACAGAAGTGTATTCATCTTCAGGGACACTGGGGCAGGATGACAGGCTAAAATGTATGGTGTGACGACAAAAGCTGTGCAAGCTGCAGAGGGAATGCTCTGGAGGAGATGCAGGCAGTGTGTGGCTGTGGGCGGCAGAGCAGGGTTGGGCTGCATCCCTGCAGCACAGCTGCTCCTGATGGAGCTTCGGCTGTGCTGTGCCTCAGCATCACCCTGGTGTGACAGAGGTGGGGCAGAGAGGTGACACAGCCAGGACCACCTGGGCCACACTGCTTGGAGCACTGACATTCCCCCACTGCCTCACAGCAGCTGCCAGAGCTGGAGGAGCCAGTGGGAGAGCAGTGCACAGCCCCACACGGGGAGGGAGAGCTGTTAGCAATAATGGCTGCTTCAACATGGATACGCAACCAGCTCCTGACCATCTGGCACGATCTGACACAGGACCTGGCTGGGAATGCCTCCACCAAGCCCCTGTGAGGAGGGGGATGAGCTGCTCGAAAGAAAGGGGACTGTGCCTAGAAGGGCAGAGGCAGAGACCTAGACCTGCCTGGGGTCGTAGGCTGGGCCTTGTATCACCTCCCCTTCCAGCTAAGCCCTCTCCAGCACTGGTGCTCGTGGCTGCGCTCGCCGCTGGGTCACGGCTGCGTTACAGAATTTCCTGCTTTAAATAATCTCGTTGCCTCCAGACCCTGGTGCTGAGACACCGAGAAAATGGGGCGAATGCTAATTTCTGACACGGATGTGGAGCGGCTCTGCCTTCGTGGGTGCTCAGCGCTCTGCCCTGCTCCCAGGGCTCTCCGCGCTCCTGGGCCCTAAAAACAAAGCTCTCCCCTCTCCCGCGGGGACGGGCGGCGCGGCGGTCACAGCCGCCTTCCCTGCTCACCCACGGCGCCTTCACGGCCCTCCTCGCCCAGCCGGCCTGTCCTGAGTGACCCCCCCGGGGGTCTCCCGGTGCCTCTCCCGCTGCCCCCCGCTCCTGAGGGGCCGCGCGGCCGCCCGGGGCCGGCAGGGGGCGCTGTG
>WBMZ01020240.1:0-10889 GCA_013400975.1 Atrichornis clamosus | reverse complement strand
GAAAAAAAAAAACCAACATAAATCAGACGGCCCCCGAACGGAATGCGACCCGTTCGCCTGGAAACTTTCACTCCTCAGGTGTTAGCAGGAATTTTGCCTAAAGCCGGTCCCGCCGTAACAAAGGAGCGCCGAGTGCAGCCCCTTGCCGCCGGCCGCGGGGCGAGCGGCGAAGGCGCCGCGGTACCGCCAGCAGCCGCTGCTGGCGCGGGGGGAGCGCGGCGGCCCCGCTGCCGGTACCGCAGCAGTAGGCCCACGGAGGGGTCGCGGAAACAGGCAACCCCCCCACCTTCTCTCCTCGTTGCCCCGCGCACCCACGGCCGGCGCCTGCCTTGGCGGGAGCGGAGGGCACGGCGGGGGTCGTTTTGCAGGTGCCCGGGGCGGGGGGTCGGGAAGAGGCCCGGGGATGGAGGTAGCGGAGGGAGAAGCTGGCAGCGGGTTGGGGAAGCGGTGCCGGCTCACCTGCATCGTCCGCCCGCGTCTGGCTGGCCGCGCTGCTGTTGTGGTAGGACTGGAGGTAAGGGCTGTGCTGCGAGTGGCTCACGTAGGGGTAGGCGGCCAGCGAGCGGTGGTTGTAGGAGCCGGCGCTGCCGGAGTAGGGCGAACTGTGATGGTGATGCTGGTGGTGCGGGTGCGAACCGGCGGCGGAGTGCAGGCAGTGCAGCGGGTAGTGGGCTCCGGCCATTGCCGGCGAGCTCTGCTGGGAATGGGGCGGCGGCGGCGGCTGCGGCGGCGGCGGCTGCTGTTGCCCGAACTCCATGAAGGCGGATTTGGAGGAGTCTTGCGCGTCCAGCCCGTCAGCCATCGTAGTCATGGTCATCATCAAAGTTTGGGAGGGAGAGCGCGGTGCTCCCCGGCTCGCCCCCCGCGCTCTGCCTCCTCTCTGCCCAGCCACCGCCGCTCCCCTTACCCGCCGCGGCACCGCTGGAGAGGCGGCGGTGATTTAATTTAATTTCTTTTCTTTTTTTTTTTTTTCTTTTCCGCCTTTTTTTTTTTCCTTCCCCCCCTCCTCTCCAAGGAGCCGTTGTGCGAGGGGCCTCGTTCACTGAGGGAGGGGAGGAAGGGGAGGGCGGTGTGCGGGGTGTGTGAAGGGGGAGGGCGGGCTACTCCCGCCGCTTTTTTGCGCCGCTCTTTTCCTTCATCCCCCCGGCGCGTGGGGTGGGTGTTGTTTTTTTTTTTTTTTTTTCCTTGGGGGGGGTCGTGGAGGGTGGGGGCAGTTAAGGTGGGAGCCGGGAAAGTTGGGGCTCCGGCGTTTCGACTTGAAGGGCAGGGACGCGCACAAGTCGAATGGTTCGTCTCCGGAGGGCAGCGCCTCCCTCATTGGTCACTCAGGCCCCTGACGTCATACCGGCAGCGCGCGCGCTGCCCGCGCCCGCCCCCCTTCCCCCCCCACCCTTTCCCCACCCGCGCGCGTTGCGCGCCCCGCGCGCGGGTGGGGAAAAGGCGAGCGTCTGTCCCCATCCCTCCTCGCCCCCTTCCCCCCAAATCACGCATTCCCCCACTACACGACCCTCTCCGTCCCCCTCCCCCCACCCTGCCTCCTTGCGCGGTATTTTCGCTGCGGCGAAGCGACGCGCAGCGCATTTTTCCCCGCTGAACGCAGCAGCAGCAGCAGCTCCCGTAATGGCTTTCAAATATATGCAAATGGCTACGTGCGGTTGGCGGTTTTGGCAAAAAGCTTGATTAGGATATAAACGACCCAAGGAAAAAAAAATGTGCCTGCGCCCTAAATTTGTCTTTAGATTACAATTCCAGTTGATTTTATTTTATTGTCAACATTGTTAATGATAAAAATAGAGTCGTTTTACAGTTATTTTTACTTTCTGGAAGGAGGCAATTAGACTTCTAATCAGGAATACACAAAAATCTCCCATGATTAACTGCAGTACTTTGTTCAAATTGCTGCTATAAAATTCAGAACAATTTGCCTGTAATGATTATGGACTGGGTTTATTTTGGGAGGTGGAATAAAAGTGGATATAGCATAAATTATCCTCTAATTATACACCAGTGTCGCCTCAATTATCCTCTTATCAAAATGGTTGTCTAACTGCCGCATTTAGTTTCAATTCTCTCCTTTTTTCTATAAAAAGAACTTCATACCTTGTTATTATTAATCCATTTATTATTTGCAAGGGGATTTATATCCGAACATCCAGGTGGTATTACCACTTCTCTTTCAAAGATGGACTAGGGAAAGACATTAAGTTTGATCCAGCACGGCGGAGGATATCTCTCTCTCTCCTCTCTCTCCCCCCTCTCTCTCTCACCCCCTCTCTCTCTTTTTTTCCCCCCTTTCCCTCGCTTAAATCTCCTCGCGTCCAGCTAAGCATGAACTCCAGAGACAGACCCCACCGGAGAGGACTGAGGTAGGAAGGACCCTGCGGAACTCGCTAAGCCTAGAGAAATCCGAAAGTTGCTCTAGGTGGGGAAAGGGGCTGAAGGCTTCGGGCTTTGAAAACCAACACCGGCACCAGCAGCCGCCGCTTCCAAAACCTCGCGCAGCCCAGGGACGTCCCCAGACCGATCCCAGGTCCTGACACTGCCTCTTACTGAGATATTCCCTGAGGACTGGTTTTTAGATTCTGCATATATATATATTATTTTTTAACGGGTCGTTTGTGGAAATATTTAGAGGGGTTTAATTTTTCTTTCTGGGATTTTCTTGTCTTTTCCATACGTTTATTTTGGAGTTTTGTTTCCCCGCAGCCCGATCATTAGCTCTGGGAAGCCGAAGGATGCGAGCCCCCTGTTCGCATACCGTTGGCGGAGGTGGGGTGGAGGAAGGGAAAGGAGGATGCGAAGCGATGCTCGATCTGTGGCAGGGCATAACCCATAGTCTCTCGGCGCTTGTAGTTCATATGGCTTGTTTCAGGGGGGCATGGGGGAGGGATGTCTTTTTTTACTGTGTGGTTGGGATATTCTGAGCCCCCTTACCCACCCTCTCATCGTTGTTTCACTTCTTGAGCCCTTGGAGTCGGTTCAGTAACTCTGAATGCAGTTGTAAGTGTCTTGCCTTGTTCTCCGGCTTTTAACAAGAGTTCCACTTTAACACGCGAAAGGGTAACCCGATCCAGGCGTTTACAAATCTACAATGAATAAAAATATAGAGAAAAGGGGAAGAGAAAGAAAAGAATTCCTACTGAGACTCTTTATTCATAGGTGTAGGTAACGTACTCAACAGGAACAGGTACATTTGGCAGTTTTATTGCTTTATACCCTCCAGCTTGCTGTTAACATCATGAAGGCGTTTATTCGCAGGTGCACATACTAGCATTTTCTCCAGCAGCAAGAGCATGCATAACAAAAGATGTCAGAAAATAGGCTGGGGAGTGTTTGCAACACGTTGCTTTCTTGTTTCGAAATAATTCCTGCAGCATAATGGATGCTAACCCCGGAATGGGGGAAAGTTAAGCAGAAGAGGAGACCACTTTGAAATAATACCTATATGCCGCCTTGGAGAAGGGAATAAGGCGTCTGAGTCAGACAAAAAGGAGAAGAAAAGGCAGGGAGAGTCTGCAGGAACTGCTTCCTGCGATAGGCAGCAAACGGAGTTGCATATGCATCACTCCTTCAGCCTAGCTGACGGACGAGATGCGGTGGGGAGAGCGGGACAAGCAGCGGCTTCGGATGTGGGCCGGGGGGAGCGGCGGCGCCGCGGGGATTCGGAGACCCCGCCGAGCCTTCAGTGAACGCCGGCCGGAGGGAAGAGCTGGAAACCCCGTCGCTGCTCTTCCCCCGCGGTGCTCAGACATCCTTGTCTGTCGTCAAGACAGTTGACTCCGTCCAGCTTCACACCGATAATTTTCTCCGATTTAATTAGCCTCACTGGGGGTTGCTGGTGGGGGAGCAGGAGAGGGCAATAGGGGCCCGAGGCGTGCCGTGGTAGGCGCGGCAGCTGCAGGGATGTTACTTCTTCGAGGGTCAGGCAGGCCCCGGGCCCGCGCTCTGGTGGGGGATGCAGGGGCGCCATGGAGGTCCCAACCCGCCGGGAGACCGCGCTGCCCGGCACCGGTCCTCCCTGGCTCCCACTTGCATGCAACCGAGCTCCGTCATCGGCCTCTTTCTGGAGAAATTAGACCTGAATCAATGGCTCTGGAAGCAGCGGAGCAGTGGGGTGCTCATTTCCCAGGGTGGGTGACTCGTGAAAAAGGGGTGGGGACGGGCACCCTACACCTCCTAGTCCCCTCGCCCTGAAGTGCCTCTGAAAGCAAGCAGGCAGAAGTCACGAGTGAGGGGCGGGAGCCCACGAGCGGAGCTGCCTTGCCTCAACTGAGCTTCCCGGGAGCTGCACGGGGCCGGGCGGAGCAGCAGCCTGGCTGGATGGGGCAACGTGCAAGTTAGGGGGAGGCTGGGGACTGCCCTGAGGCGGGAGCCCCCGCACCGCCTCCTGTGAGCACACGTCCCTCCCTGGGAAAAGGCAGCAGGAATTCACTGCATGTGCCCCCCCTTCCTGGCTTCTCCACTCTTTCCGCAGCCAAGCCCGAGCTCCCGGAGTACTGGGCTGCAGCCCTGGCCGAGGGCGATGAGGATGTTCCCTGTGCGTCACTCTGCCCCCTATTCGCTCCGGACCGCGGGTACCACTGCACCCTGCCTGCGCATCCCTGACAGGCTTTCTCCTCTCCTCAACCCCCGGTTTAATGTTCTCAGGGAATGCACTCCGCAAGTCATCCTCCCTCGCCTGGAGAGCAAGGAGGCCTTTGCATCCCGAGCGGGATTAGGATCAGCCTCTCTCGACGTCCGCGCTGGCTGAGAGCCGCGGAGGCAACGCTAAGCTCCCTTCCCTCCTCCCCCGCGGTCCTCCTGTGCTCCGCTGACGGGCGGAGACCGTGGCACCACGCACCGGGCTCCCAGTGCCCCAGGACTGGGTGACTTCGTGCGACCGGTCTTCGGTGTCACCCTAAACCGCGTCGCTTTAATGATGTTTGTGGGTAACACTTTCAAAGGGCCAAAGTGTGTTTGCGTGGTTTAAAGTCACATCTGTAAGTCGAAAGATGTCACACAAGACACAACAGTTAGAAGGCGATGACGAAAAACAGGAAACGGGGTTCTATTTTTAGGGTGTAATAGGAAGTTAATGTAAGCGGTCAGAGGCTTCCTATATGCCTCCGAGCACCTTCTGTTCCATTCATTCATTCATTCATTCTTTCATTCATTCATTCATGCGTTCAACAATAACAACAGGGGAAAACAAACATTCCCGTTCAGTTTCTCATCCCATCCTTCCCGGGAAGTCCTGCTGTGGTGTTAGCAAGGGTGGGCTCTGCAAGCAGAGTCCCTCTTTCGGGTGATTTAACTTGTTTTTTGGTTTGTGGGGAGGGGTGCGATAGCTGACGCCGTTCCTCAGACGAGGCTCCTCCAAGATGCTCTCGCAGGAGGAGTGCGCAGGGGCTGAGGTCTGCGCTCTGGGATGATATATCCCCTCACACCAGAGTCTGGGAGAGTGATTTCTGTCTCGCGCCGGTCAGAGTAGCTGGCAAGGTCCGAGAGAAACTTTTTTCAGTAATTCTGTTGGTTCGTGTGTTTTTCCGCGAGAAGCCAGTGTACGTTCATAAAGTGGATCTTGCAACAGGATTTTTTTTTAAGTGGCAGAGAAATGCTGGCGCGGAGGGTGGGGGGAGGAGGGAGGGGAGAAGGCAAAGATTTGTGAGGGATCTCCTGAGTTTTTAGCAACAGTATGGAATCCATAAACATTCGAAAGGTGCTCGGGAGAGAGTGGAGCTCTCTGGCAGAGTGGTGTGTGGAAAATCTTGAGAGAAGCGGAAAGCCAGAGAAAATCCCCGTTGGCGGCGATCCGCTCCGGATGCGTTTTTGCGGAGGGGCTCCCTCCGCAGATGCACGGGACTTTCCCCGCTGGAGTGCGGCTATGGCGGCCGCCAAACTTGCGTCCCCGCCCCGCGCGGCCGCACGACGCGAGTGTGCGAGGCAGCTGCCCGGCCCGGCCCGGCAGCCGCGGTCCTGCCCTGGCAGCGCAGCTCTGTCCACTTTATTTACAGCTCCCAGAGGCTACAGCAAAAGATATCTCCCTGCATCTGCCGGTGACATTTTTCCCCTAGTCTCTCAAGCCTGTTTACCCCAAAACACACGTCCTTCTCTCCTTCTGCCAGTATGTTATATTGCCATCGTCTTAATAGCAGCTGAGTGGTGAGGAAAGGCACCCGCAAAAGGAGGTCACCTCCTCAAGCTGGAAGCGAGCCATTTTAAGGAGAGACTGCGGAATTTGAGCGCTGCCAGCGCGAGAGCAAGAGCGGAGCGGAGGCTCCTCCGGATTTCAAGCCACTAACATTATAACAGACAGGCAGGCGTCAATGGCTTTCCATACCGCGAGTGTGAAGGAAGTGGCAGGGAAGCGGAGGGGGGGTAAACCCCAGCCCAGCCGTGCAGATGGATCACACACGCCGCTGTCTGTATTGTAGCCTGGGTCAAAGTAATAGGAGTCAGAAGGGGAAAGATCCAGAGGGAACCAGCCCCTGTCTCTTGTACAGATTTGTAGCGAAGCCTTGGCTGTGATTAAAACCTTACAGACATTCATTCAACGTGTGGCTCTACAGAGCGTCGGAGATTGGGGCTTTTTGTTTGGTTAATGTTATGTCGTATTGATGTCGTTGGTTGCTGTCCCTGATGGGGGGTATGTGTGTGTGTGGGGAGCGTATACCTGCTTTAAAATGCAATTAGGTTTCAAGCGAGTGGCTGCTCGACTGGAGGACGGAACCCCCGCCGAGGCCCTGGCCGCCCGCCTCTCCCCGTACCTGGTCAGGTGTGCACCCACACCTCCTTAAGTGAAATCCCGGGAACAGGTGTCTCCCGCTTTGCCCATACGGCGACCCTGGCCTCGGCATACGAGTCTGAGCGGGTGGCTTTGCCTCTTTCGCCCCTCCACTGGGAGCCTTACGTGGCAGCGGCGCGGGGGGACCTTCCCCTCTGAGGGTCAGGGGACCTCCCCGAACGCAGCCGCAGGTTTGCAGACCGCCGCCTGTGAGGCTTTCACTTGGCAAGCGTCCCCGCCTGCCCGAGTGCTGCTGAAGCAGATGTTTGTTTTAGCGGGGACTTGTGTTATTTTGTTTTCTTTTCAAATGAAAGAAAAAAACAACAAGAATTAAATAAAAAACCTTTATCTGGCAGAAGAAGATGCCGTCCAATTAAAAAATAAAACCAAACCAAAACAAAAACCCCAACCCAGCACCGCTCTTAAGTGCCCATCTTGGAAGGGCTCAGAGGCGAATGGAAACTCGAGGCTCTTTTAAGTCACCAGAGAGGCTGCAATTTCTCCTGCGGTAGCGGCCAGTCTCACTCCCGAGCCAAGCGCCGCGCCGAGCCCTCCCGAGCCCACACGCGCCCGGTTCAGCCGCGGCTCCCCACGGCCACTCGTGTGCTGTGCCGGTGACACCAGCGGGGAACGTGTCACCCCGGCTGCGCTCTGGAAGTGTCGGGTTCCGGCGAGCGAAAGCAGAGGCTTTAATTAGGGCAAACGAGCGCGGTGTCCTCTCTCGTCAGTCTCTTTGCCTTCGTTTATTTTTAGTACACTTCAAATGTCTACACATTTCCCTTGTTGAGATCAGTGCAATTATTTACTCTGCCTTTAGGGATGCATTTACCCAAGCAATGAATGGAAACGTAGTAAACACTGCGCAAAGTCAATGCAGTTATTGAGGTTTATTTATTAGGAAAAGAAGTAAATATCTCGGCTTTATTTGTTTCTTCGGGCAGACTCGTTATCTAGAGTATATTGCAAGGAGAGTTCTTCACTTATTCCCATGTAATGAGCTTGCTTTATACGTTTATCTCGTATCTGTATGTAGCTACAGCCTCTTTTGTTAGGGTCTCAACGGACTATAAAAGCAAATCTAAAAGTTAATTTTGAAAGATAATCCGGAGGGATGCATTATCTGATCTCTCTATAGAAACTTAGCTAGGTGAGGTCCCTTATCTGACGACGTAAAGAGATATATACAAATAGAGCATCGCCTCCAGCAACCTGAATTCTACTCGCATCCACCGTCTGGAGCGTGAAAGCTCTTAACATCGAGCGCGGTTTCACTGGCGGAGTGAAACTGCTTTGCCCGACTGACTGCTCCTAGTGTGACCACGACGTTATCCGGCGTTATTTTTATTTTTCGCGAGTTGAGATCGTCACCTTTCTCCACGTGTTTGCCTTGACCCCTCTTCCCCCGACTATCCCTCCCACGGAATAAGCGCAGGAGAGAAGGGACGCTGGGGGACATGGGCGGTATCTGTGGCGTGAGGCGCGGAAGGTATTCCGGGGTTCTATCAGATGTATCTGAAACAAATCAGATCTGGATTAACTTGCTTATTTTGTGAATTGTCTGTATTTGAGCAAGCAACTCTCACCCACTCCGCTTCTGGCAGGTTTTGCTGCACGTGCCTCTATAAATATATTATCCCAACCCTCTTTCCTCGTTGGAGATCTCTGTTCAACAAAACAGAAAACAGAACGAGGAGAAGCGATTTTCTTTTTTAAATGAAGACATTTATAAGTAACCTAATTTCGTATCGTGGAAGTAAATTTCATGCTACGATATATTTTGCACAACATGTAATCTTTTAGAGCCGGAAGACATTTAATTAAAGCCATATTCGGAGAAGTACGGCTTCAAAGCAGTCATACGACCACATACCTCATTCATATTCAGGATCCGTTCGCGGATTCATATTGTTTTAAAGTGGGACATCGCCTTTACGGCATAACTCTGCAAGGCCTGGGCAGCATGAGAGATAACACAAAGGAGAGCAGCAATGGAAGAGCACGGGGTGCTTTACCAGGCAGAGAGGTGTCTGTTTTAACACAAATACCACGGCTTTCTGCTTCCCAGCTCCCTACATTCGGTCGGAGGAACTCCCAGGAACTTACATGCGCTAGCTGGGGGCTGGTAGGAGAGGGAGAAGCCCACCGAGAATGGGCCGGGGTTAAGCATCCCGAGTTGGGTGCTCCCACTTCATTTCCACACGTTGCTGCCCACTTCATGTCGCCTTGGGAAATATGTGCGTGGAGACAAGGTTGGATCACACCCTTTGCAATCCCCCCAGGATAAGGCCGGGGGTCCTGTGGCAGCCCCATTTCCTAGCACTTTGGGCTGGTCGAGAAGCGGTCTTGCAGACTCACATACCCTAAGGCTAAAGGGGGATCTCTGGAGAGAGAGGATGGCGCCCTGCCGGCACTGTTCACGGGCATCTGTGAACTTTTTATCTCACTTATGTCGTTTGAACGACAAACACGCTTTCTGCTGAAGTTTTTGCCCCATCTCCTGCTCGATTGTTGGGTTATTCAGATGACGATCAGGGACCCCCGAGAAAATGGGGGTGCAGGAAGGGAATAGGACAGGCCTGAGGTGAGAGCGGGGCTCCGCTCGACATCCCACGATCTGCGGGGCTCAGGTGCCGCCTACTCCTACGTCCTGGCTCAGACGACGGGGCACTAGCTCTTTAGTTGAAATGACTGGTAAAACTGCCCTGAATTCGGCGAGAGTCGGATCGGCCCCCCTTGCACTATTTCTCTATGGTAACTATTGTCTGAGTGGGTGCTTGGTGCCTCCAGACTTTCCCTTGCCGTTCCCGGGGCCGCTGGTGCGAAAGGTTGGTTCTCGGGGAACCAAGAGACATGTGTCCTCCGGGTTCTGTCAGCAAGCGCTTTTGTTTTCTTCTCGAAAGAGATGGCAAAATACTTCCAATGAAGCGGGGAAAAGCGAAGCGAAATAAACCCAAAACAATTTCCCCCCCTAAATAAATCATCTCCCTATCCAGCCCGAAGCAAAATAAACCCGCAGCAAAACGAGTTGCCCCCCGCTGCTCCCCTGCTTCGAGTTGGGGCTGCTTCGTTTCAGAGGGGATAAAATTCAGCGGCGAAATCAAATCAGAAAGGTTCTGGTTAGTTTTCTTGCAGTGGTAATTAAAAGTATTAATTGGTTGTGTCGACAGCTTAAAAAGACAGGTGTTGCTAAAAAAGCCTCATTAATCTTCCAGTCATTACTAAGCGGCAGTGGGAATGGGGCTGGGAGAAGGAGCCGATTGTTTACAACGGTCTTTCAAGGTTTAAGAATGGAGATTATAATAATACCACTGCTAATCGGACGACTTTCTCCATTCCTTTGAAAAATGAAAATAAATCAAATGGCCTGCTTGCAGTCCTTAGGTAGAGCAGGGCAAGAAGTCTTTCATGGACTTCGACGCGTTGAAGATAAATTTTAAGGTTAATTTTCTGTGCATATATATATGGTTAAAAGTGAGGACAATTATTCATTTTTTCTGTCTTCGGATTTTTTTTTTTCCATCAGGTGGCCTGTGGTCCGTGAATAAAGTAAGTTTTACACAAGTTTTCAGGACGTCGATCTAAACTTCAAAGGTTCTGACTAGCTGCTTTGTCCATGGGGCAAAGCAAGAGTCAGTGGCGTTGTAGCCTACGTGTGTAAGAGTGAGGAAAGGAGTAAATCCAGGCCCCCGGCATGAGACTTGACCCCAGCTTTTCAAATGGGTGATTTGGGGGTTTGTTTGTTGCTTTATTTGTGGTTTTCGGTTGTTTGGCCGCGCCCGGCGAGCAGACAGCTGCGGGTGGCCGGACGGATCAAAGTTCCCCGAGGGAAGAAGAGTTGCGGGTGCGGCGGGGTAGCGGCGCGCCCATGTCCCTGTGCGCACGTCGAGGGCATCGGCGGCCTCGGGGGAGCTCAGAGCCGCCCTTTGAGGGCTACGCCCGGGCTTTCGGCCAGATGCTCCCGGGAGAGAAACCCGCCCCCTGCTGCCCCCAGGAGACTCGGGGCCCGGTGCGAGGGCCGGGGCTCCGGGCCGGGCGCCCCAGGGCGCTCGGTGGGGCCCGGCGGCCTCCACGCACCGCCGCTACCGCCGCACGTGACGCGGCGCGGAGCATGCGCGCGGCGCCGGTT
>WBMZ01020235.1:0-13846 GCA_013400975.1 Atrichornis clamosus | reverse complement strand
AAAACCAGGTCTAGCGAAACCACAACACCTGTCCAAATACATGGGCTTGTAAATCTGGTCGGGGAGTAGGGGATGGGACACAACCCAGCTCTGACTTGTGAGCAGGTTCTTCCAGTGTGGGATGACACAAATATTCCAAGTGAGGACAAAAACTGCGCTGGGGGGGTTTTGAGAGATGTTTGTGTGCTTGGAGGGGCGTAGAATGGAAGAGAGAGGAAAGAAGGTGAAAACATCTATTGGATCAAACTGGCTTGTAATTAACTCCTATGTGCCCTTTCCCCAGGTGCACAGCTAGAGTGGATAGAAGCCAGTGCACCAAGGTAGATTGGGTTTCTGACTTTTTGGTTCTTCCAAACTTGTGACAGAAACAAAGCACTGTGCTACTTTGAAAATCTGGTGCAGATAGCTGCATGGGATGCTTTTATGTTCATGTTTGTGTATGAAAACCTTAATTATATCAGCAGTTCTTAAAGTGTTTCTGCACCTAACTTTCCCTGAATGCACCCAACTGAAATCTCTGGCTCAACAAACCTGTGCTGTGTGATACTAGTTTCTTGCTGCTTGTGGTTTTTTCCCACATCCCTAATTTGCTGAGATACTACAAATTCCTGAAAAAAAAAATACAAAACCTCAAAACTTTTTTTTTTTTTAAAGGCACATAATTAAGTCCTGAATTACATAAAGCTACACCAATTTGCACTTACTCAATTGATTCAAGTGCCTGTAAGCAACACACCAACTCCCTTACTCAGAACCAGCTCACAATTTAGCTGCTTATTTACATACTCCTACTGAAATTTAGCTACCCATTGAGCAAAAGGATGTGCCCAGTGTAGCAATGAGGGTGCAGCTATTTTGTGGATTGAAAGCATTTTTTAAAAGCTTGAGCAATAAACCCTGTTACTGTGAAGATTTCATAGGTAGCTTGGGTGGACTTTTGTGTAGATGTTTCCTTTGACTTCCAACTATAGCATAAGGGTGTTTCTGTCTTGTTGGCACTTTTGCACCAACCTGTTGGGCAATTGTCTACAATGATAGGAGTGAAAGTCACTTGGCTCTGAACTGCTGTTGCAGTACTCTAGGTAGGAAAAAAAGGTAGGACAAAATCAATGTCTCAATATCTTGGTTCTTTTTATTCAGAAAGTGGTGCCTTATATATCCCCTGGGTATTAGCTGTTATAGTTTGTCTTGTATCTTGTTTTTGGGATGCTGCATAACTGTTATTTCTAGTAGATGAAACATGAAATTGTGCCCAAATTAGGGCAGTTATTTTGATGTAAAAAGGTTTCGGAAGCAATGAAATACTAATTCTGTACATACGATGAATTACATTAAAGGACCAATATCAGTGCCCCAGTCAGTGACAAGGACTAGAATGACAAAAATGAGTTTGGCCTCTTTGTTTGAAGATGACAGATCTAAAGCTAATCTTGAGCATCAACAACACTCAATCTACCAGAAAACATGCAAGCATTAAAGCATGTAAACTAAACTTAGGTGGGAAGCTGCTATAGTATAACTGAGAACCAATTTCATGACTAAATTTCACTTTGAAGGAAATTAGGACGTATGGATTTGTAACACATGGGCACAGGAGCTGAGAAGGCAGAGCAAGTCCAGTTGTTCTGTATAAACACTGGTTCTTGCTGAAATGATTATGCCTAAAAATACAATAAAATACATCTGATGAAGGAGAAACTACAGGAATTGTTAACTTTCCCAGATCTTTTTTCCACATGTAGTTTTAAGCAAAGCTTAATTTCCTCAGGTGATATTAAACAATTAATAAACTTTTTAAATTATCTAGAGAGTATGGATGCCTATTCGGATAGCATATTAATTTGAGCCAAGTCTTTTCTTTGATGCTGAAAATGATCACAATTTCCTGAGTAAGATACTTGAGCACTAGAACAAGTGTTGCACAGCAAAAATGAACGAAGATATGCAAATACAACTTAAAATGAAACTTGCAAATGCTGGTTTATTAAATTCTTACAATAGGGAGGCACTTTTACATTAAAAAAGAAGTGCAGAGGTTTCTTTATAACTACAAAACCCTAAAATACTTTTCCATGAAAACAAAGATAGTGTCTGTGAGAAAGTGATTTTTTTCTTTCATTTCTATACAATTTATTACATTTAAACAAATAAAACCTAAAACCCCCCAAACAACAGCAAAAAACCCCAAACCTTTTCTTCTGTTCCTGCAGCCCAGCATAAGCATTTAGAACAATGATGTCACTTTTCTTTGTGTTCTTCATTTCATACTTTGATGTACAAGGCAGACTGATGCCAGGGCTTTCCAGAACTAATGGGTGCCACAGAGATACTGTGGATGAAGTGATCACGTGTATTGGTATCAAAAGTCCCAGTTCAGCTCTGCCTTGCATGCAAAACCTTTTTATTTCAGTCAAGTTATTCTTCAGCTAAGGCCTGCATGAAGAATGTGTGTGCTGGGATGGTGCAAGGGTGTGGAAAGATATTTTCCTGCAGTTCTCTCCCCTCCATGGAGTCAGAAGAATTCAAAGCTTGTTTTCCATGT
Source organism: Atrichornis clamosus (assembly GCA_013400975.1). NCBI lineage: Eukaryota > Metazoa > Chordata > Aves > Passeriformes > Menuridae > Atrichornis > Atrichornis clamosus. The sequence goes on along the minus strand of WBMZ01020235.1, from coordinate 11,304 downwards.
CATCCTAGAAAAGTGAACTAGTAGCTAATGGCAATTAGCCCTGGGGTGTCACCTGCTTGCTGATAGCACAGACGTATGAACCAGTGCTGGACAGATTGGGAGGCTGCACTGGGGCTCGCTGCTGTGAAAGTTGGGAGCAAATCCTGTGTTACATTACACAGGCAGGAAGTGAAGTTACCAATAACTTCAGACAAAGCAATAATGTTGAAAGATGAGCTCAGATTTTGCAATACTGATGTACTAAGGCTAGCATTCAACAATGAAAGAAACCTCACTAATGTCACTCAGAATATCTCTGGAGAAAGGCAAGCCTCAAAATGAATATTGTCACAATCCAACCTTCTGTACATACATTTCCACTTCAATGTCTCAAGTGAAGACAGCAAACCTCAGGTCAAGAATACTGGCAGATAAATGTCTCTGTGGCTGATGGATGAGAGTATATATTTATACCTTACAGCAATTCTCTTGCTATTTATTTGGTTTGGGGTTTACAAAACCACTAGGTGAGCTGCACAGGGAGGCTTCTGGTTGTGTGAAAATGAGGTTGGTAGTGGAAAGAACACTCAAAGGATGTTAGAGAAAAATTGGAAATGTTTGAAATCAGCACACCTGAGGAAGGGAATACTTTTCTAATTACCTGTTGGTTTATTAAAGTTGGCTGAGCAGAATATGCCTTTACATTCTGATGTTACTAGCAAAATTTGGGCTTTCAAGGACATCAGAAACACAGCTGCAGCAGGGCTCACACATAAATCTTTTTGGAGCTCTGTGAGGGCAAGGTTGACCTAAATAAAGGGAATATGATGGACTATCAGACTGTGCCTAGGTTGAGGAGTGCTAGATTTGTCATAAATGGAAGAAGTATTTGCTGTAGTTTCTCCGTTTTTCTCAGCAAATTCCAGTTTGATATCCTGTGATATAGACCAGAGCTCCTTCCTTCAGGTGACTTCCTCTGTTTTTCGAAATCGCCTGGGGTGTATTTTAACCCACTTTGAATGTACATTACCTGACCTGATCCAGAACTCTTTTAAAAAACTCTAAAGCTGGGTTCTAAAGATAGAAGAATTAAAGCTGGTTCAGTATAACCAAAGCTATTTTCAAAAATTAAGCTACTTAAAAGAAACATTTCCATATTGAAGTGGCTTTAGCAATAGATACAACTTGTAAACATATTTACAAAGAGCTTAGGCTATGATTTCCAAGGTATTTTTTCCTTTACCAAAAGCACATATAAAACCTGTAGAGATTTTTCTTTGCATATTATGCTTGAAAAACATTAATAAGACTGGGTTTTTTTAGATTCTAATACAATAATTTGCAACCTGTAACTTTGTGCTGATATATGAAAAATAAGAAGTAAAGTTGTTTCTAAACAGAAATTCCAAAACTTTTTCCCAGAGCTAAATATATCAAGAACATAATATGAACATAGAAGGTAAATCTAGCTTTAAGATTTACCACTGATATGAATAGATGAACATTTTATAGAATTTTGATCTTGATTGTCTCTTTTCAGCTGAACAGAGAGAGGATTGTTTTCCTTCATTCTATATAAAAAGGAGGAAAAACATGCTGCTTATTATTTCCCTGGCACATCTTGCATAAAGTAATGCAAGCTTTATTATGGCATGAGACTAATTACACAAATTATGTCTGAAAGAAAAAGTTAAATTAAGATCTGAATGGTTACTGCATAATCAGTGGGCACGAGTGAGATCTAATGTCATTGTGTTTAGAAATGGCTTCATCCAGATCCAGCTGTCTGTTGTTGACCTTCACCTCCATGCAGCCATTATAAAAAGCAGTTACTGGTGTGGAACCCAGAGGAACATCTGCACAGAAACACATTCAGTTTATTAGGCCAAGGCATGCAAATTCATATGTATTTTTCAGATTAGTGAAAACATGGGGAATACTCCACTCCTCATCCATTATTTAGTCATGGGAGAACAAGAGCAATTTGGCAAGGAACACTTTAGTTCTTCTTCCTTTTCTTTAAGATCAAGATAAAGTCAGCAAAGCTGAGGAAGGCCAGTAAAATTTTAAAAATGCGTTAGAAGTCTGTTTCCATCCAGAAACTGAACTACGTGAATGTTTTTCATAGTATCTTTTCCTATATTGACAACAGTGAGCCAATAGTTTGTTTCCTGGAGCCCACTGTTCTTGTCCTGACGTACAAACAGGTGTTTCTGGGTTTAGAGGTCACAGAAAGAACTGCTGTGCTTTTGCCAGGAAGCTACTCTAGATTCAAATCTACAAGTTCTCACATAGGGGACCCCTGGGAACTTCACACATTTTGCTGCTTCCTTACTGCTGCTTCAAAGTGAATCCTCTGTAAAAGACTCACTTTATCTGCTAGTCATTGAGGTACTGTTTGGCTTACAGCAACAGTAGACCGTGGACATGCTTCCAGGAAACAATATGTTAAGTACAAAATCAAGCAAGCACTGCTCTGAAGTCTTAGGGTACAACTCAACAAGGTAGACCTAAGATGATCCAAGCAGCTTCAGCAATTAGAATAAGGATGATTAGGAGCTGATCTCAAAAGCATTGTCTCTTTTTTCAGATGTTAATCAACCTATCCCTCCTTTGGACATAGACTTGGTCATCTTAGGAACAAGAAATGTTGCTTCCTTGTGATTTTATTTTGCTGTAAGCTGAGGTACTGCACAAACAGTCTTGTGGAATTGTTCCCTTCTGCTGTTTTCACTCTAGTGGTGATAACACTGCTGTCACAGAACAATGCAAGTTTCATTTAGCCTGCACTGGTTGTGCTGAATTAACAGAGACATATTGCCAACATTGTTACCAGTTTGTAGAAAGTTGTATCAAAAATGGGGACTTATGGTCTTCACAAAATGCACATTTTTGTTAGTGCCTTTTAACCATACAGTTCTGTGCACTGTAGCTCAATGTGGGGATGCCTACATATGTTTTTTATACTGCTCAGTAATCCCAGAGGCTTTTCAGAGGTGAACTAGAATGAATAAATGCCAAAAAGTCTGTACATAGGACCTGAAGTAGTTTTTCTATACTACTTTTTCCCTCTTTGCTAACAGAGGTTGTTTTGGAAGAGCCGCCTTTGGGTAACATGGGGGTTTTTGTTGATTTTTTTTTTTTTTTAAGACACCTTTCTGTAGAAACTGTTTATGCCTACAGAGGGTTGGTTTTAATTTTCTTTTAATTTTGCTAATTTCCATGTTTAAGATACCTTTTAAAACTGAGATAATGCACTTTTAAGGAACAATAAGTAACTAATACTTGCTTCTTGTCTATTTGGGATGCCTGAATAATGCAAAGTTTTTGATTCTTAAGATGTCAATTGCTCTGTGGCTGGCAATGTACTAAAAAGAATCATTTAAATATCACAAAGATGAAGAGGCCTAAGAAATTACTGGAATCTTAGTTACTGTGGCTCAGTTAATCAGCTGACTCACCTCTACTAAGTAAATACTGACTCTGTCTCATTCTGCATATTCAGTTGGAATTGAACTTACCTGGTTATCTGGTTTCCAAGGTATTGCATATACACTCAAAAACAAAGTCCAAGGTGCCTGAATCTTCTTATATTCTTGATTACCAGTGTATGAAGACTTGTAGAGAACAAGTAAATTTCCACACATGGGCATGGGTTCTGAGGCAACTATCACTTCAGAGGCTGTGGTACCTGCACTGCTGCTCAAACACCTTCCTTCTATTCTGACATACTGAAAATAAAGATGGCTTTTTTTCTGGGGCAATGCTATGACACTGCAGCCTACAGGTGAAATGGATGTCAGTTCAAGACATTGGTCAAATTCATAGAATTTTCTTAGGAAATGTGACTCATTCTACATAAAATAATAGATGATACAGAAAAGCTCCACCAGTAGTAACAATGTAACCATGGCACATTTCCCCTAGCAATTTTCAAGTTTGAGTATCTTAGGCTTTGAAAATTTCTCACCTGAGGCAATGCTCTTTTTCCTCTTGATTCACCTTGGAGTCAAACTACTTTATAGATAAGTACGTGTACACTTCCTGTACAAATTAATCCTTGGATATATCTTAAGACTGGGGTTACACTAGAAGCTTGCTTTGAACAAAATATTTGCTGTCTCAACACATTCCTTGCAGAGTTTAATTGTTGAAACCATATTCCTGACTTCTCCTTCTGCACTTCTGACACTTAACTACTTACAAGTGCCTAGTTTTCTGACATTCTTAATGCAGTTCCTAAATTGTGCCAGATGGTGGCATTTCAGAAACATGCAATGCTTACTCCTTCCCAACTCAAAAATCAAGACATTTTCCAAATTCAAACCACTAGAGAGACTCATGTCTTAATGGCCAACTAATGCTACTGTTGCAAAGCTGGCTTCCTCCAAAAGCTGAGAAGGCTAGAGGAAACAAGAAGCACTTGAGGGGAAAAAAACTGGTTTGGTTGGTTGGTTTTTACAGTTTTAGGCTTTTCCTAGCTTGGTTAAGGCTGACTATAATCAATAATATTATTGTAGAAATAATCAAATTAACAAAAAGAAAGAGGCCTCACCTGGCACGCCACCCAAGTAGGTAACAACATTTGCCATCATTGCTTGATGCAGGATAGATAGGTGCTCTGAATTGCTTCTGTCTGTGTGTGAATCAACAGAAAGTTCAAGTTCCTGTTTGGTTACTAGAAGTCCAACCTGCACTTTTCTGGGGGTACATAACTTCTTTGACTCCAGATGTGCAACAGTGATGTTTCCAATGGTCACAGTGATTTTCTAAGTGGGAGAATGATAGATCACAAAAAATGTCACAATTTTAACACATAATTAATACTTGGTTCTGATGCACTTTATATTTGCAAGTAGAAGAAAAGGAAATGTTAGACCTGCATATTAAAAACTGGAACCTTCAGTTGGAAAAGTTACCAAAGCTGATGTGTAACTATCAGTTCTGATTATGAAGGCCTTCTCTGGCTATAATTCTGAGGTGAAATACTGTTTTACAGGCAAAAGGAGTGCTACTACAGTTTTAAAGGTGCCCAAGTGTTGACTATACACTCTTATTTTGGGCAAAGGCATGGAATAGCTATTGTGTAGAATTATGCTCTAGCTTGGGATGGCTGATGTAAAGGGATGTAAATGGAAACTCAAGGACAACAAAATCTGTTTATAATTTGAAACTAACATAATACCATTACTATATCATCATCATTCTACTGCTGTCATATTCCCCTTTCAGCTTTGTGCACTTGGAAAAAAAGGTTAAAAAGACATGATGTAATGGATCTGAGATAAGATTACATAAAGTAATCTGAATGGCATAAGTGGTTAGTGCTTAGTCACTGCTGCAGCAATCATTAATAGAAATATATTTTTTGCACATTGCTATATGATTTAAGTGCTTTTCAGAATAATAAGTCAGGCTGCCAGCTCCATGACAAGGGTGAGTAGCTGTTTTTAGTCTGATTTTTCACAAACAGGGTAGGAAGATAAGAGAGACACAACCTAGGTGTGTGACCTGCATGCATGTCAGCTGCTGTGATAATTGTAAGATCACCTGTGAGTCAGAGGAGTTAGAGTCCACTACGGACAACGCAAGAGGCACTGTTTCATTAGAAACCAAGGCAAACATAACACCAGTGTCTGTGGATGGGCGAATAGTCATAGTCACATTTATTAGCCAATCTTCAGCATTGTCAAGATTATCTGTTTTAAAAAGAATAATTGAAATTAGTAAATCCATCTGCTAATAAAAAATTAATGCGGTGTTAATAATTAGTATTTAATCTCCTCCCCACTGCAGAAAAATTAGTAATTTTGGAACTTATAGAAAGAACTATAATTCTAAAGAAACCCAAGCAAATACAGACAAAAAAAACCCCACCTAACTTTTAATTCTGGATCTTCCCTAATGTTCTGTGCTTATTGGACTTTTTTTTTTCAATAGAACAGGTGCCACATTCATTAAAGGTCATTTAAAAATTAAATCAAAAAAATTAATTTACTCATAAATTGCTGCTACTGAGTAGAAGATTGGTAGTTCTTCCGTGCTTTTACATTCCAAAGAAGTTTTACTGTTAAAGTATGCAGGAGCATAAAGCAAACATGCAGATGGTGCAAATATAATTTCATAAGATGCTTTCATGGAAACTAATATAAACATGATTATCTAAAGAGGTTTTTGTCATCTCTTGTATCTTTTCCACAGCATGCACACCCTCCCCCTCCCCAGCCTAGTCAAATCCAGTAGTTTCTTGATTTCTAGTAGTATTTGAAAAAGCAGAAAATCCTGAAATATGAGTGGAGGTTATATACCCACACAAAGCAAAATGGGCAGGGAGAGAGTGGGCTGTAACAGCTCATGGAAGGGCAGCAGTAGGTGTGGCAGCCTCCTGGATTTAGGGAGTGGAGGGGATGAGAATAGAAAGAGAAGGGATGAAGTCATGGCAGCAGCCCTAACCACAGAGCCCAGGAGGAGTCACAGCTGTTAGTGAGTGAATGTGAGGAAAGTTCAGAAAATTGGAGTGGCCTAGGTAACTACACTGGTTGGAAGCACAGAATATAAAAAGCTGGAGAAATCTTTTAGAGTGTGCCAGGGATTTTAAAGAAAAGGATTGGAAGCATAGCAAATTCTGGGATAAAAACAATTGGGGCTGAAGGGTAGCATAGCATTTGGGAGGGGAAGGAGTATAATGACAACAGGATTTCAGATGATGCTCAAGAGACTTCAACTCTGAGGTGTGCACAAGGAGATTCTGGATTGCAAATTTGAAAATTAAGGCAGGAGGTTAGGCAAGAAAGTTTTGGGTTCAGGAAGGAGCAAGAGATGCACCTAAAACCTCTAGACAGGGTGTTTGTTTAGAAGCAGAATTGCATATATAAATTACTGATCCTTTTCTAGATTCCCACCTTTTTTTTTTCCCACTGATGAACAGGGGACAGAATTAGATCTTTGGAAAGTGGGTGTGTTCAATAGTGCCCATCCTTTGCAAATCAAGAATACACTTCTGAATGTAAAGCACTCCAGAAATTGAATAGATAACACTAACGGGATCAGAATTCTCATTCACACAAATTTTTAACAGAAGATAAGGAAATCATTGGTGGATGCAGTGGTGTATAGCTTAGTTTGTATTTTTTTAAAAGACACTATGTAGTGCCATTTTTAATATCCTTTTTTTTTAATAATTGATCCATTCCATCACCAGTCCAGCAAAAAATACAGGGATAGAAAAATACTTACCATAGTTTATCTGAAATGCTGCCATTCCAGTGCCAGGGTAGAAGGATCCTCTCCCCACTGCTACTAAACAGTGTTTGCTTTGTTTCTCTTGAATAACTTCTTTTACACCTGAATGTCCCTGATTCATCAGATTCCAGGCACGAATACAACCATCCAGCCGAGGGTTAATCTGCAGAAGAATTGCAGCATTAGGTGTTTGAGTTCACAGTTGGTTTTAAAATGTTATTAGCAAGGTATTATTTTACAAATCAACTTACTTCTGAGTAGTCAATAATAGTCTTACCAATGCTATATGTTACAGCACTGATGCTGGGAGAAAACAAATGGCATGCATTTAGTATCTTAGCCTTCAAAAGGTATTTCTGATTTAATATTTCCTACTTTGCCAGTGACCTGTACAAAAATAGATTGATTCAACCTTTAAAGCTCATGTTGTGACCTAGACAAAAGAACAGCGGTTTTTCTGAAAGACAGTGATCACTAGCACTGTTCCTTGTTCAAAGCTTCATCTCTTCTTTATACCAAAGTACTAAGAAATTTCTGGAATTGTTTTCTATTGGATAAAGGGAAGTTATTGTATTGTTTCGTACTTTTTTCTGTGCTTCACTTTTGAGCAAAAATTGAATTTAAAAAAAAATTTATTTTAAAAATAAATCTAAATTCTGTTTAGATTGCCGATTAGTTTGAGGGCTCTGGACTGCAAACAACTTGCAACAACATGACTGCACCATACCCAGCATGAACTGTTGAGGTTGGAAGACTGAAAGAGTCATAGGCCTTGTCTAGCCTGGGCTATTATAAAACCTAGAAAAATGAAAGCTCATTGTGCTGCCTGCACAGGGAATTCTGCACCTATTTAGAGCCCAGCAAAAGCCAGCACCAGAAACATGAATCACCCTGAAATGCACTCTCAGCAGAAGTGGTGCTGATTTAGGGAATCTTAAAGCTGTATTAGGAAACAGGTCACAGAATCCGGAAAGATTAGACCATAAGTGCTGAGTTTTTACAACTGAAACCTTACTGAAGACAGACTACAAAGCTTCACGCATGTTTATTTTCAAAACAGTGGTTTAATAACTAGATTTTCATTTTCTAAATGGGTTCCATGCCAGTATTGCATCCTCTGTGACTCCTAAGTAAACAGTACAAAACTGAACAAACAGAACAGTATCAATCAACATTAGTCTTATTATTTTAGTTACCTGTTTAACAAGAGCATTGCCCACTTTGCGAGGTAATCCTGCAATGTATACCTTAGTTTCCAAGAAACCCTGTGATTGTTTAAAAAGAGTTCCTGGGCTGTTAATACTCATCACAGCCTCTTTAGCTATTTTTACACTGATGCTGTGTTCCAGTTCTTCAACTGATATCTAAAATAAAATGCAAATAATTACATACACACACACACACACACAAAAATGTAGAATATGTTAAATACTAATTACATATGCCTGTATGAAGCATTACTAATGTTTCTCTAAAGATCTACCTCATGAAATAGCTCTAGTGCATTCATTATTTACACCATATTTAAACTTGATTCACAACAACTGTCCATATCCATGGACATTCAGAGGAGGATAATCTTTCATTCCATCCCCATCCTACCCCTGGTGAAACCCATTCAGCTGATGAATTTGCTTTATGTGCTCTAGATCTGGCAAGAAGCTGATCTTTACAATTGCTCTATATCCAATCCACATTTGGATAAAGTTTTCATGTCACTGCAACCTGCTACAGAGGATTGTCAGATGGGACAGAGACAAAATAGGTTCAATGTTTCTTTAAACTACTATTAGAGGATTTTTTTTTTCTTTTAATCTCAAAGAAGTTGTACTGAACTGAAACAAGTTATCTACACAGAATCCTATCTTCTGTTATGGGCCTCCCCCTTTAAAAACAAAATCTAACTGAAGTTAAAAATTTGGTATGCTATATAGATGGTAAGAGTGAGAAAGGCCATGCATCTCACGTATGCAGGCTTTAAGAAGAAGATGCATTTTTAGTCTAGCAAATGTAAAACTTGCTCTATACACACAAAGTATCTAATAACTATGCACTTGACCACGAAATCAGAGTTTTTAATATTCTGCTACAGGTACCACAGTTTTGTGATCTAAGACATTCCCGTGCATTTCTTGGTTAATTTTTAAATCTGGGTGCATAATTTTAGGCCTTTTAATAGTTGCTTAGTTTCTCCTTACTTTGCTTATCATTACAGAATGCTCCATAGTGAATAAAAGGAAGGAAAGGGGAGAAGAAAACCCAACTTACTATATGCCATAGTCCATCATTAATGGCTTTGCCTCCACTGGTGACTTTTGTTCCAAATTCATTCTTGAACTGAATTTCAATCTTTCCATCACGAAGAGCAAGCAAGATCCATGCTGTATTATCAAGGGATTCTGCATATAGTATAACTCCCTCAGCATCGTATGTCCGGAAATCAAATTCTGCTGTAAATCTGAGTTGTGAAGAAGGAATCTTAATAAGAAGACAGGAAACGTGAAATACTGTACAGCCTAAGATAACTCATTAGTAGAGTTAAAAAAAGTTCATAGATATTTACATTTTGGTGTAGGACAACACTTGGCAACCCAGTTGTACTGAAGCACATGATAGATTATGTATTTTGTCTGCATCACATCCCTACAAAATGCAATAGGAATATTAAATCTATCTTTTTACTCAGGGAAGTGGGATATCCTTCACAAGTAAACCTCACAGTGGATTTGGGAACTGAACCAAAGTTCTTTCAAATCCCAGGTCAGGCTGTTAATCTGAAAACTTCTCACTGGATTCTAGTGAACAAGGCTTACATTACATTCAGCTTTTGACTAACAGTATGCAAATATCACAACTGCTCAACTATAGAGACAACAAGAAATTAGTATCTATGAACTATAGCAATTCACTTTGGTTACTACTGCCTTTTACATGCCATTCTCTAATCTCAGGATGTGTTGCCTGGATCTTGGTTGAATGTGTGTATGTAGCAAAACTAGAGTTTATGTGATAGAACCTCTGCAGTGGAAGAGAGCAGAAGTATAGTGAAAAGCAGTCTTATCTTCTAGAGACTGGAACTAGACAAAATAGATTAAAGCTGAAAGGAGAAAGCAAAGCATTTGGACGATGGGGTTTGCTAAGGCAGCAGTAATTCAGAACCCGGGTGGCTGTCGCTCGCTGCTCTGTGTCCGCTAGATGGAGCTGCCCCTCGCCACGGAAAACCGCTCTGAATTTACATGGGACTATTAAGACACCTTCAAACATTTATCATCTCAGAAAGGTCTTCCAGGACAGTATTAGTGCCTGGTCAACTTGGAACAGCGGCAGAGGAAAAAGTTCTCAGTATTTATATCCTTCTGTAAGGTTCTGAGGCTCTGGGGATCACCAGCTCAACAGCTCCTGCTGCTGTTACCTTCAAATTGTTTGGTCAGTAAGCCAAGGAACACTGCAATTTCAGCTGCTGCAGCAAAGAACTCCAAGAGTAATAAAGGGGTCAGTGCCACTGGCAATTGCTCTGACAGCTGTAAAGAAAATCATATAGACCGTGCTCTAGACAAGGTACTGTGCTTTATTGGTGTCCTTGGAACACACTGGGAAAGGAGCACAGGGAGGGATGCAGGGGAATTGCCCTGATTTTGCTTCTCAGCAGTATGTGCATAGCATGTCACAGCTTCTCCCCAGAGCAGGTGAGAAGCAGCAGCAACATCCAAACTAAAGCCATTCCCATATATAAATGGAAGCTATACTGTAAATATTTTCCTACAAGCTCTGAATTTCATGTTGGTAATTCTAAATGCCTTCCTGTATCCGTATCACTGCATCCCACCTTCCCAAGCCCCTGTTCTTTCCTCCAGAGGAAGAGTAAGCTTTTGTGCTAAGAAAGCCACAATTGTTTTGTTCTCTTTCTCACAAACCAATTGGAGCCAGCATGTATTAAATATACTGTCCTCAATCCTCCCCCTTTTTGCCTGTTCAATTCTGGATCTCTTTGAACTCTTCCTCCCAGACCATACACCTCTCCCTACAACAGCACTGGCCGCTGGGGCTGTAATGGCTGGAACACTCCAACTGTGTTATTCACAG
>WBMZ01020231.1:0-13365 GCA_013400975.1 Atrichornis clamosus | reverse complement strand
GCCTCCATCCTGCCCCCCCTCCCATCCTGCCTTCTGGGAACCGCTTACAGGGGCGGACGTGGGGGGTCAAGGGGGCTGGGCAGGGCTGGGACCCTGCGGCTGGTAGGGAGGGGGCCCGGAGGGGCCGAGGCTCCCCCGGGAACATCCCCCCTGCTCTGCCCTGGGTACCGCGGAGCCCGGAAGGCCAGCCCGGGGTTGGGGTTCCCTCGGGAGCCCCAGCAGCAGCTCTCACCCATGACCGGGGCCGGCCCTGGGGGTGCCCAGGCCGGGGGTGCACGACATGGGGTCCAGCTTTGGAGCCCCTCGGCCACCGGGGCGCCGAGATCTGAGGCTGTCGCGGGCTGGGGGCACAGTCGGGTCCTGCCCCGGCCGTTCCCCTCCGCCCGTAGGATCCGGACCGGGTGTTCCCCTCTACCCGCCGGACCCCTGCCCGCCGCGGCGGCAAAGCCCAGCCCGGATTCCCGAACAGGGAGCGGGACGGCACCGGGCATCCCGCGCGCCTCAGTCCCGGTGCCCTGCACAGCTCCGGTCCCAGCTCGGGGGCGATCGGGGCGCGCGGGGGTTTCCCGGGAACCGGCAGGCCCGGCCGGGCGATGGGGCTGGCTCCCAGGCTCCGCTCCGTGCTCCGTCCCGGGCTTTCCGCGCTCCCGGCCCAGCTCGTTCATTCATAGATCGCGCCCGTTCGCGGCCCATTCATCCCGGCGCGCGGGGAGCCCCCGTTACCGTGGCAACCGCCCCCCCGCTCCCCCCGCCCAGCCGCAGCGCTGGCGGGGCCGGGGACCGCCCCGGGGTCCGTGTGCCTGTGCGGGGGTGTGCGGAGGGGTCCTGGCGACAGGACCCGGTGGGGTGATGCGCCCGGGGGTCTTCTCGTTCGCACGGCTGCAGGCGGGCGCGAGCTCCCCGGATCCCGCCGGCTCAGCCCCGCCGAGGTTCAGGCAGCGGCTGCCACGTCGGCGGGGACAGCCCCCGCTTCGCCCCCCCGGGCTGGGGCAGGAGCCCGGCTCCGGCGGTTTCCATCATGGGCCGGGCTTGGCGCAGCGTAACCCTGACCTTCCCTCCCCACTCCCACCCCACCCCACCCCCCCGTTTCAGTGGTGGTGGCACTGAGCTCTGGTTCTGAGGAGTACAAAGACCTCTCCCAGAGTGGTAGCGACCCTTCCATTTCTACCCCCATAGGGTGCAGCAAGTGCCAGCGGGGAACACGGTGGCTGTGGGTGCCGGGCTACAAACTGCCGGCTGGCAGAGGGGGTGGGTGCAGGTCACACGTGTGCACCCACGTGTGCAGGGTGTTGTGCAGACCCTGCAGCCATTCCTTCGTCCACCCCAGGTCCAGCTGTATGGGGAGGACAGATGTGGTGCTGTGGGCACCTATTGCCCAAGGGTTCATGTGGGTGGTGGCAGAAAGTTCCGGGGTGCAGCAGGGGCACAGTGGGGAGCTGGAACTGAAAGAAACTTCCCCACAGCCTCTTCTGCATCCCCCGGGCATCCAGAGTGAGGAGCCACAGCCACAGGTGTGAGAGAAGCTGCGGCCCCAGCCTCACAGATGAGCCCCAGGCCCACAGGTGGGCTCCAGCCCGCGGGACGAGGTATGAGTGTGATGGGGCAGTGCCCCAGGCCAGTGTGGGGCCGAGCGTGGGTCTTCACACGGCTGCATTCGTGTGTGCCTTGCACAGGTGGGTTCTCCCACAGTTTGTGCGTGTGGGGGGCATGGGCAGGCAACAGCCCGTGTGTGTGTGCACGCCTATGTTGGTGCTTGTGCCCTCGGGCCCCTCTGTGTGTGTTTGCACCGAGCCCACCGCCGGGGCGGGTGCGCAGGGCCCCCCCACGCGCGGGGGTTGCCCTCACATGCAGCCGTGTGCGCGTCGCGGGCTCCGCACGCCGGGCCCGGGCGCCTGGCGCTGCTGGGATGACTCACGGGCTCGCAGAGGAAGCCGTGACTCAGTCCTGGATTCCTGCCGCTCCCCACCCCCCGGCCGCTCCGGCCATCGCGGCCACGTGGAGCCCGCGGGACCTGCGGCCGGCCCGGCGGGACGCTGCGGTGCTGGGGGTCCCCGTGGGGCTGCGGGGGGCCGTGCTGGGGGGCACGTGTCCCTTCCCTGGGCCGTGGGGATCGCGGGGCCCCTGGGAACCGGTGCCTTCGGGCATGCCAGAGGAGGATGCCCCAGGCGCGGGGTGGCACCGGGCACGCCCCGACTCCCGCCCCAGTTGGGCGCGGGGTTCCGGCTCGGGCGCGTTTCCCGGGTGTCTCTGGCGGGTCCGGCTGTGCCACCCCCGGGCAGCGGTGCCAGGCACTGCCCCGGGGTCCAGCCCGGGGGGCTCCTCTCTGCGCAGGGGGCCAGGGCTGCTCCACTTGCCCTGGGTTTGCCGTGGATCTGGGCTGTGGCTGCAGCTCCACCTGCCCCTGGCGCTCAGCCACGGCTGGCACCGGGCTCCGCAGCTGCTCTGGCTGCTGGCCCAGTGCTGGGCAAGGGTCTAGAGTGCCGCGGTGTTGTGCAGGCAGCACCGTGGACCTGGGCAGGGCTCAGGTGGCTGCAGGGGGGTGTGATCAGCGCTGCCATTCCGTGCCCAGGGTGCTGTGCCAGGAGCCAGCAGTGCCATGCAGTGCCTCAGACACTGCATCAGGGGTCAGTGGTGCTGTGCAGTGCCCAGGGTGCTGTGCTGGCAGAGCCACGCAGTGCCCAAGGCGCGGTGCCACAGCACGGGCAGCCTCTGTGAGTCAGAGCAAGGTGCAGTGGCTGCCCCCTCCCTGCTCGCCCGTTCCCAGGCCCTGCTCACCAGATTCACTTTCGCAATGACTGGTGCAGCCACCCTGGCTCTTGCCAAGCTCGCCCTGGCCCGCACTGCCCACGCTGCCCGTGGCCTCCTGCCCCACGTCACTGCCCGTGAGCCGGCATGGTGCGGCTCCTGCCCTCGGCTGCACGATGCTGCTGCTGCTGCTACCCTGACCCTCGCCAGCTCTTGCCCCCGGTGCTGCTGAGCACAGCAGCATTTGCCCTCCTGAGTGGATCCTGCGTGTCCCCGTGGGGTTGCAGCCCCCTTCGTGGGGCCGGGGGCCGGCAGGTGGCAGTGGAGGGGTCACGGCCAGTGGTGAATCAGCGCAGGCAGGTGTGGACCGGGGTCACGGGGATGGGGACGCCTTGATCGGGGACACCGTGATCGGGGAATGACTCATGTGTTAAACAAACAAACAGGCGAGTCCGTGTGAAGCTGTGCCGGCAGCTTCCTCTGCGCCCCGGCACCGGGAGCCGCCGGTGCACCCGGGTCACTGATCCCCTGCAGTGGTCACGGCACCAGGAGCAGCCGCAGAGCTGCTGCCACACGCAGTGTCACACGTACTCGTGTGCACGGGGCACCCCTGCCCTGCAGCTGGCAGGATGGACCTGAGGGTCCCAAATGACCGCTGCTGGTGATTCTGGCGATCCCCAAACACCTGCCTTTTGCCCTCGCTGCAGGAGCTGCAGTGGCCGGGGCCGGGCGGGCACCTGGCTCTGGCAGCCGGGGATTTCCAAGGTCCAGGCTCACCTGGGCTGAGGCCGCGTGGCCTCTCCCTGGGCTGGCAGGTGTAAAACTTAACCGCAGGCAACCGCCCGGCTCATGGCGTGGCCGGCCTGCCTGGGCATCCTGCAGCTCAGCTGCATGCCCGCCAGGCTGGGAGCGAGCTGGGGGGTGGCAATCGACTGCCCGTCTCTGGCTCATCCCAGTCCTGCAGCCCCTGACCTGTGGGTCCCGTAGCCGAGCCAGTTCTGTCTGTTCTTAGCCCAAAGATGCTTGTTCTCTGTCCCAGGCACTGCTGCAGGTGGGACACAGTCAGCGTGTGGCTGGTGTTGGGGGGCTGTGTGTGACACTGTGCCCCAGCACGGGGTCCATCATGTCCCCAACCCTCAGGGAAGCTGTGCTACCACTGCCAGCGAGACTGACTGTGACCCAGGACCTCGTGCGCACACGCACCCAGAACGTCAGGAATGTTTTGTGGTAAGGCTGGAAAATGGTCAGTCGCTTACTGGATTTTTTTCCACCCTTTCTGCTGTGGGTTTGGCCAGGGGCCCGGGACGGGTGCGGGGGGTGGGTGTGAGCAGGCATGTGATGAGCCGGGTGTGACGGGGCTGGCGAGAGCTGTGAAAGTGCTGAGCTGGTGTGAACCCGCCATCCCATCCCCATCTCCTCCTCTCCAGCCCTTCCTGGAAGAGCTGCAGGGAAGGCCCCTGCTGGGTGTGGGACGTGGGCAGCTGTGCCTATCCCAGCAGCGGCCGGGTGCCTCTTACAGGAGGGAGAGCCGGTGAGGCCAAAGGCTGCAGGGCTGGGAGTCAGTGCAGGTGCCCTGAGTGCTCCTGCCTTGCTGTGGAGGGATGGGGCGAGGAGCCCACACTGGCTGGGGACGTTGCTGCTCTGGGAGTCCCTGTGCTGCTTCCCCTCCCCTGTAGTGGGAGCGTGGGGCTGGCATGAGTGTGTCCTGCCTGGAGCCACACGCTGAGTCAGGGACAGGACAGGAATAGAGTCGGGTGCCTGAGTCATGGCCCACGTGTAAAACCAGCAGCACTTCCCCAGGAAGGGGAACCCCGCGGCCCTAACCCCCCCTGGTACGTGTCGGCCACTTCCCTGGGATCAGGGTCCCCCACTCCTGCCCTGGCCCCCTCTGGAGCTGGGAGCTGCCAGTGCCACTGCTCTGTCCCTCGCTGCTGTCAGCAGCCACAAGCACAGGAGATCAGGCAGGGATGCAGGCGGGGAACAGCTGCCTCACCACAGGACCCTCTCCCTGTGTCCTCACAGGGCATGGAGCCTGCCTGCCCCAAGGGCTGTGCCGAGGGGCTGGGAACACCTTGGGGAAGGTGTGCAGGGAAGAGCCAGAGCACTCAGCCCCCCTCGTTTGCAGCCGCCCCTCACACACGTGTGTGCACAGTGCACCCCCACACACGCTCTGCAAGCGTGACAGCCCCTCCTGCACCCCATCCTCCCCAGCCATCCGTCTGTCCGTCTGTCCCCTGCCAGCTCCCACAGACCCCCCCCTCCTTCCCGCCTCCCCCAGAGCGTTTCCGCAGTGTCTCCATTGATAAATCTGGAGCGTTGCCACGGCGACGCTGCAATGGGGCGCAGCGGGTGCGGGGCTGCCGAGGGGCCCGGGGACTGGCTGGATCCTCGCGTGGGATGGTACACACGTGACTTCCCAGGTGTGTGGTTGCACACGTGTGTGCACGGCGGGCGCCGGGTGTGAGCGGAGCCTGTGCAGAGCGAGCACACACATGTCTGGGTGTGCACACGCGTGACGTGTGTGCCCTGCATGTGCAGGGCTCTGGGGGCTCGGGGAGTCCAGCCCAGGGCAGCGCCAGCAGACGAGACCCTTGGCATTGTCAGGTTCTTCCTGCAGCAGCGCCGGGGCGGGGAAACTGAGGCATGGGTGGTGTGGGATTCACCCTGCCACAGACTCAGGGACAGGAGCAGCTCAGGGACGGGGGGACCTTGGACTGCCACCACCTCTGACTGTCCCTGCACGGCGCTGGGTCCGGCTGGCACCGTCGCACCACGGTGTGCAGCTGCACACGTGTGGGCTCTGTGGGCAGGTGACCCCCCCCCACACCATGCTGGGATGGGGGTGCAGGTACCCGTGTGCGTGTTCCTGCACACGTGTGTTCCTGGGCACCTGTGGCCGTGTGTGTGCCTACTCCCACATGGAGGGCTGGGGTGCCCGGCACTGCTTGGTCACTGCACCACGCCGGCAGTGGGACCCCACTCGGGGGGGCTGCAGGAGGTCTGGTATGCAGTGCGGGGGGGTCTCTGGTGCACAGGGGGAGCTTGGGGGCAGGACAGAACTGGGCCCTGTGCTGGGGAAGTTCCAGACCACCCATGACCTCCAGCACAGCCCGGTGACTGCAGACCCGGGTTGAGCCCTGTGACCATCCCGTGCGGGGGCTTGGGGGGCTCAGGCAGGCAGTTCCTGTCCCCAGGCAGCTCCCGCTGTTCCCTGCACCCTCTGCCAGGCCACCCACAGCTGCTGCACTCGGGGGTCCACGTGGAGAGCCCATGTCTGCTGCGGCCACACGTGTTCAACCCTGAAGATGTGGGCAGAGCAGCCCCGAGCGCCCTGCGGCGGGATCGTGGGGTGCTGAGGGGGCGCTGGGCGCCAGGATCAGCCCTGTTTGCAGCCAGGAGCTGGGGGGATGCGGGCAGGACCCCAGGGCAGGGGGTGACACGGGGTTGCCGCCGAGAGCAGCGTGGCCGTGGCACACGCGTGGGCTGCACGGGCACACGCGCGCGGGGCCGCGTGGGCAGGATCGGTGCGTGTAGCGTGGCTGCCCTCTGCTGCCACGGCCACGGCAGCGCTCAGCACCCCGGCACCCGTGGGACGCTGCAGGGACCCCCTGCGTGCTGAGCAATGGCAGCCCCCTCTGCCAGCCCCCCGACCCATGCCCAAACCCCCTGGGCTGGGGGCGAGGGGATGCCAGGAGTGAGGGAGCAGGGGAGGGGGCTCTGTTAAAGATGAAATCCCCCTGCACCCCCGCAGCTGGGATGGGGTCACCCAGCAGCTGGGAGGGAATGGAGCATTTTCGGGGCTTTTAGAGCTGTGGGGAGGGGGCTCAGCTTGGGGAGGTGTCAGTTCTTGGTGGCCCCTGCTGCTCTAGAGGGCATGGGGCTGGCGTGGATCCTGCAGTTCCATCCCATCCTCCATCCTGCTGCGTTGGGAAGCAGGTCACGTCCAGCTCCCAGCGCCGCAGTGGTGCCGGGGGAGCTCAGCTTTCTGGGGCAGCTCCGGGCTGCTGGGAGCAGCCAGCTGCCGCTTCCAGTGGTGCGTGGCTACGTGGCACTACCATCCTGGGGATGTGGCAGTGGGCAGCTCAGCGCCCTGCTCACTCCCCTTCAGCTCACCCTGCTGGGTGCTGGGGGTCTCGGCTGCTCTGGCGCATCTCCAAGCCCCCTCCAAAAGCTCATTGCTCCAGGAGTTGCTCCCCTGGCTTGGGTCGGCTGCGTTGGGTGGCACCAGCCTGTGCAGTGCCAGGATCCAGCCTTTCCCTGTGGAACGCCCGGCTCCCAGGGCAGGTGTGGTGCTGCTGGAGGCAGAGACGCTGCCTCTACCTGCCTCTGTTCGGATCGGTGCGAGGGGGGAGAGCGGGGGAACTTTCCCGACTCGTTTCCCCACCTTAAGGGGAAAAAAGAGAAGGAGTCGCATGACTTGGAGCTTCCCAAGAGGCAGCGCGGGGAGAGGGTGACCCAGGGAGCCAAGAATCTGCTCTGCTGTCGTGTCTCATTCCTGCTCTGCGGCGCGGGGCTGGGAGAGGTTGGGTTACGGGAGGCGCGGAAAGGGGCCGGTGCAGGATGAGCTCATGCGAGGGCGCGGGAACCTTCTGGGCAGGAAAAAACGTTGATGCTGCAGTTCAGGGATTTCTGCAATCGCGGCTGTTCCCGCAGATCCCTGCTCGCTCCGCGGGGCCGCCCCTCGTGCCGATGGCAAAAAACCCCCTCGGGTGGGGGGCTGCGGGGCTCAAGGTGATTCATGTGCCCTCACAGGGAAACGGCAGCACAAGGCAACTTGCTGAGGAGCAGAGGGGGTGATGGGGGACACCAGGGTCCTGGGGGGACACCAGGCTTCTGGGGACCCCTGGGACCCTTGTGCAGGCAGCTGGACCAAAGGCCAGGGTTTGGGGCAGTATGAGACCACTGGCCCCACTGCAAATCGTGGCAGCAAACCCCAGTGTGAGGCAGTGCCACCGGGCCCTGCAGCCTGAGGGAATATGTGGAGGGGCCCAAGGGGTTTGGAAAAGCTCCAGTTTCCAGCAGCACCTGGGCCACCTCCCCTCAGTGTGTACTTTACCCCTTGCTGGGAAGGGATACGGTGTTCCTGGTTCCTGGCAGCTTTTCCCCTGCAGTCTGTGATAAACCTTTCCCGAGTCCCAGGCCCTCTGTCCCGCAAGGTCGCTCGGTGTCACACGGTCGGAGGCTGTTTGTCCTGTCCTTGGGTAGCATCTCCTGCCCTTAAGAACTCGATACTGCAAATACTCTTAGATGATGATTAATGAGTGCTTATATAACTGAGTCCTTAATGCAGCCAGGAGGGTGACAGGAGGGAAGGTGGGAGCGAAAAACCGCACGTCGCTGCTGCCGCTGCTTTTCCCGCACCGGAGCAGCCGCATTCCACACGGGGGAACTCTGGCAGATGTGGGGGGAGAGCCCACCTACGGGGCAGCAGCTGGAGCAGTCCCCACCTGTGTTTTCCAGGTAGTTTTGGATCCCGTGGGAGCGAGCGGCCGGTGCTGCTGCCCTGAGACACGTTGCCCACAGCACGACCGGGCTCTCCGGCGTGGCAGAGCTGGGAAGTGTCAGGTTTATGCTGGAAAAGCATTGCCGTGTGACAGTGGCTGGAATGTTGTGCTGGTGAGCTGGGAGTGCTGGAGGGAAAAAGCAAAAATCTCATGGCAACACCTGAGAGTGGCCCATGAGGGGTGACAGGGCCGCTGCCAGAGCTGCTGGGTGCAGTTGTTGCTAAGTGTGGCTGTGTTTGGGCAGGAAGGGATGGTCTGACACACAGGATTTGGTTTTCCGTAATCTGCCTGGGAAGCACCACTCCTGATAAAGCTGCTGCTCAGTACCAAGGCAGTTACATGGTTGCCATGGTTACCACATGCTTATTTTCACCATCTTCCTCACCTCAGCTGGGGTGCACCGGCATTCCCAACCCTGAATCCCCCCTGACCTCAATCGAGGTGCACTGGCATTCCCAGCTCTGAATCCCCCCTGACTCCAGCCGGATGCACCGGTATCTCTGATCCCAAATCCCCCCTGACCTCAGCTCGTCTCCTAATACTCCAGTTTGGGTATCCCAACGCTTCTGTGCCCCCCCCCATCACCTCAGGGTGTGCCAACCCTGAGCTCATGCACTTTTTGCTGTGGATCTGATCCCGTTGCTCTCTGTGGATCCAACCCTCCTGCTCCCTGTGGATCCAATCCCTCCTATCACTGCAGATTCAATCCCCCTGCTCCCTGCGGATCCAGTCTCCCCGCTGCCTGTGGAATCTATCCTTCTGCTCTCTGTGGATCTGTTCCCCTCACTCGCTACGGATCTGATCCCTGTGGATCCAGTCCCCCTGTGGCTTTGTCCTACAACCCGGTAAATCCCGGTCACAGGGAAGCGCAGCGGCCGCGCTCCTCACCATGGCAACGGCGGGATTGCGTCAGGGCTTTTCTTTCCAACTGCAAAGCTGGATGAGCAACTCCCTCAGGGACAGTAGTAAAGGAGAAGGGAATATTCTTTTTCCTGGGGCGCTTTGGGACTGCCAGTTCCCAAATCCAGCCCTGGCTCGGTGTTTTGCTCCTTGCTTCCGGGTCCAAGGCTGCAGTGGGACAAACACACTGGGAACAGCAAGGGCTTGAGTGCCAGGGACACTGAGGATTCCTGTGCTGGTTCCCCTGTGCTGGGACGACTCTGTGTGCCTTCCCCACACTGTGGCACCTTCCTGCTCATGGTACAGGCTGACCTTGCAGGGAAACCGGGAAGGAGCCAGAGGTTTGGTGATGGATGGGGTGGAGGCCCAGGGATGAGCCCCGCTTCAGTCCAGCCTCACATTCCCTCCTTTCCTGCAATCCCAGCAAAAACAAAGGCAGAGGAGGCGGCTCTTGCACCGTGCAGGATGTGCTGGGGCGTGCAGAGCTCCCCCACCGCTGCGCCCGGGGGGAAGGGAGGGTGGTCCCGGGGGCTTTGCCGAGGCTCAGGGGCAGGAACACGGTGCCGGAGCCCGGAGCAGGCGTGGGCTGCCTGGATGGTTTTGTTCTCTTCCAGCCCCGGGTAAAGCACAGCCCCAGACCACGAGACGTGGCACCCACTGCCCCGTCCTCCCCGCGGGCACTCTCCTCCCCAGCCCTCGCCTGCGGCAGCAGCACCAGAGGAGCTGCTCCAAGATTTGGGAACCTCATCAGAGCAGTGCCCGGGGCGGGGGCTGCCCTTGGCTCCCCAGCAGGTGCCGGGGCTGCCGAGCAGGTTTGGGCTCGGCTGTTGCACGGCTCTGGGCAATTCCGTGTGCCCTGGAAACGGGCTGTGAGTGCAGGGACTGGGGAAGGTCCCTACAAACACCACAGCAAGAGCTGCTCAGTGGGGACCCCCGGAGCTGCCTGGCTGCAGGATGTCTTGGAGGCAGGAGAGAGACTCATGTTGATGTGGGAGCGGCGTGAGGTGAGGGCAGGGGGGCAGCACAACTCCTCATATCACTGCTCCCCTGTGGCATTTCCGTGTGGCACTATCCCTGCTGTACTGCTGGACAGGCAGCACTTCCAGGAAATCAGATTTGCATTGACGGGGTGTTTGGTTCTACAGCCTCTGCCCTTTAAACTTCTAAAAAATGGGTGAGAAAAACATCAGTCAGGCGTGGGGATGCTTGAATCAGCTCCAGGTGATCCCTGAGGTCCCCCCAGCCTCTGGTGATTCATGTTTTCCCATGGCTGCACCTGTCCACACACAGAGCTCTGCTCCAGAGTGTGTGGGGCCAGGCGGATATTTGGGCTCGCCAAGGAAGCGCTGGTACTTTTGCCATAATCAGTCACTGCAGCCACAGCCCTGCTCACATCCAGCTCCAGGTGGCCGAAATTGGGGCGCAGCCAGGGAAAACACCCGCTGGTGCTCGGCTCTGGAACTCACATAGGAGTGAACTCTGTGTCTACTCCGTGGTGTCCTGTGTTCAGGACCTCTGGCCAGGGCCTCGCTGCTGCAGGAGGTTTGCTCTAAGGACGTGAATCCTGGGCTGTTTCATTGCTTAATTAACTGCCCTAATGACTAGTGCAACCTGCCTGCCTGGCTGCTCCCAGCGCTGCTTCCAGTCGGAGCTGAGCCTGTGGTACGTGTGGAGACATCCCTGAGCACCTCAGGCAGGTGACACAGGGCTGTTGTGGTCCCTCTGCGCAGCCTGATGATGGAATATCCACGAGGATCATCGAATCCATGGCTGATGTGACACACGCCGTGTCTGATGCCCTGGATTAGGAATGAGCAGATCTGGAGCAGAAACCTCCCAGGAGCTGCGGGAGTGGGATCGGAGCGCGCAGTGTCCGTTCGCCCCAGCTCTCACCTGGTGTCACTGGGTGACTCTCATTGTCAAAGCAAAGGCATCAACACACCCCAGGGAGTCCAAAATTACACTTTTGGGACAAATCCTAGCAGGGCTGCACTTGCCATTTCCTGTCACAGGAGCTGCACTGCTCCTACCAGCCCTTCATCCTGCTGGGACTCAAATTCCCCTGAAGCAGCAAAAGTTCTCGGTGTTACTCTCATAACACCTGACCTGCCTGTGTGAGGAGTCAAAGCCCAGTGAACCCCAGTGTTTGTCCCCTGAGGATTGCAACAAGGATGGTGTTGGGCTGGCGCTGCTCCTGTCACAGCATCCCAGCTGGAAAATGGCTCTGTGCATCAAGGTCACTTTATCCGCCCTCATCACGGACCAGAAACGCTCACGTTAATGGGTCTCTAATTTAATCAAAATGCTGCGCCTGTGATTGCAGGGCCGGGATCTTTTCCTCTCTTGAAGGGCAAAAATCAATTTGCAGTAACAGCAGATGCATCTCCTGCTTGTCCAGGCCAAAGAAAGTGAGTAAATTCTTTCATGGTAAGGAAATAATATTGGCTTGGTCTATCATCAATATCGGGGGGGTTTTATGTGCTTTTTAACACTTTGGTGGCAGCGTCCCATCCCTGCGGTCCCGTGTGCTCAGAAAAACCACTGATGCGGTGCCTCTGGGTTTCATAATTACTGTACGTCCTGTGTACAAACAGCCCTTTTCCTGTAGATCCCAAAGGGATCTACAACAGATCAGGGAGGAAAAGCCCCATTTCCATGCTCTGGGAAGCAGGGAATGGGCGATCAGTGCTTGGACAGAGCAATCGCAGGCAGGTTTCTCTGCATCTCCCTGTGGTCTGTTTTTCCTCTGTCTCAGTGCCTGGTTTGGAAATCAATCACCAAAAAGTCATGATTTCCCTACTCCAGTGGTTTTCTTCCGTGCAGCCCGGCTCTGACTGGGAATGCTGGGAGGGAAAGGGGAAGGACAGAAGGAAGGAGGACGGCCAGTGGCTGCACATTCCTGCTGTGAACTGCAACGGGAATTAGGAGGAGTTTCTGGAGGCAGAGCCAACATGGCTGGCCCTGCTTGGGACAGGGGACACAGTGACCCCTGCTGTGTCCAGTCCTGTCCCAGACGTGGTACACACACGGTGACACCACAGCCCCGTCCTCACCCTGTTTCCTTCCCCCATTTCCCTCACACTGCTGTTCCCTCCCATCTATCTCCTCCTCTCCAATATATTTATTTCCTCACGTGCGTCTCCTCCTCTCTGATGTTTCCAAACATTTTTCTACATTTTCTACACGAAACTGTAATTGTTGTATGACACACGGAAAATTTATTTTTAAGCCTTTTCAAAGCTCTGTAGCCTCACGCTGAGACACGTCTTTGGCTTTGCCAGTTTCCTCTTTCAATACTGATGTTTTTACTGCTGAAGGCCTTCTCACCTTAGACAAACCTCAGGGTGAGCTTTTTAAGATTTCGATGGAAAATGGGCAGACCAAAGACCTTTTATTTTTGAAGAAAACTTTGTTGCTTTGCCTGCTTCTCACCCTCATTGTGCCGAGCTCTCCCGAGCGCGTGTGGGGCAACACTGGAAAGAGGTGACTGGAGGGATCGTTCCCCACGAGACACAGAGAAGGGCGGCCGCACCAGGCACCGGTACGCAGGAATAGGACGGGCTCCTGTGCGGGGGAGAGGACCGGACGGGCCGCAGCGGGAGGAGCCGCCGGGGCCTGACCGGGGGCAGCACTCGCCGCCCAAGATGGCGGCGGCCCCTGAGGCGGCCCTTTGTCTACGGCCGCCGCCGCAGTGCGAGAAGGGCGCGAAACTGGGGCAGCGCGGACACGCCTCCCTCCCCAGGAGGGCGGAGCGGCCGCGCCCCCCGGCCAATCAGCGGCCCCCACTTCCTTCCCTCTCACAGGGGCGCACCCGACCGCCCCCACGCGCACAGCCAATCAGCGCCTTCCATAGAGCCCCGCCCCCACGTGGGTGGAGGGGGCGGGGCCACGCAGCAGTTTTGTGTGCGCGCCCCGCCCCTCGCCCCCCGCCGGGGCTCATGAATATTAACGATTTCCCGCCCAATCGGGTGGTGCAGCGGCGGCAGCGCTTTGGTGACGTGACGCCCCGCCTTGCAGCGGGGTTAATCTGCATATTCATTAGACGGGCGGGGCGAGGCGCGGGCGTTTATAAGGCGCCGCCCCGCCAGGCTCGCCGTACATTGCGCTGCGGCTTTGAAGTGTTGTGTGGATCTTGCACCGCCCGGGCACCGGTGAGCGCAGTCGCGCGGGGCGACCGCGGCCGAGCCGGGCCAGGGGGGCCG
Source organism: Atrichornis clamosus (assembly GCA_013400975.1). Lineage (NCBI taxonomy): Eukaryota > Metazoa > Chordata > Aves > Passeriformes > Menuridae > Atrichornis > Atrichornis clamosus. The sequence continues at coordinate 14 of WBMZ01020231.1, read as the reverse complement.
CGGCGAGCGGAGCC
>WBMZ01020215.1:0-14955 GCA_013400975.1 Atrichornis clamosus | reverse complement strand
GGCGCGAGCGGTGAGCGGGGCCCGGCGGGAGCGCGGGCGGAGAGCGGCACGGGGCAGCGGGGCCCTCCGGGGATGGGCAGCGGCGGGGGACTCGCCGGGCGGGGACCGGACCCCCGTGCAGGCCCGCGGGGGCGGGGAGCTGCGGGAGGGTGTTGCTGAAGCATTCAGTGACGCCCACATCCTGCTTATGTTCTGTAGCTATACGGCTATATAAACATGTTTGATAGATATTGGCTTCTGAAATAGAAATGAGATTGAGCAAAGCATCCTTACCTGCTTATCCCCGGAAGCTGACTGGCAGGGTGGCCTCCAGAGCCATTCCAAGACCTGCTGTAGGCATATTTTCATGTCTTTTAGTGTAAATACATATCCAATCCAGCTAAGTGCTAGCAGGACAGCGATCAGTGCACACTAAATACTGGTAGGATTATGTAAAAGCATGATGAGATTACATACAAGCACGTATGTAAGGAGTACATCAGAGGACACTTCATTTTTCCTTCAGAAGAAGGGAAAATGATCCAGGATGTATGTCCTACACTTAGAGAAAACCTCAGTGAAGGCCATTTTACTTTGTTTTCTCATCTTAAGTCTTTGTGAAGAGATTTTACTAATATTTCATTTACTATTTGGCATAAGATACAATTAATTATTTTAAGACTGATCCCAGTTTTATGGAACGAAACACCTGTGTACTGATCTCTCATCTCTCTATAGATCCTACTGGTTTGGATCTTGTGGTCAAACTGCAGTAATTTGATTTGTGTAAAGCAGTGCCAAATTATATATAATTCATCAAAGCTACTTTTATTATACAATAAGAATAGGCCTAGTTCCATATACAGCTCAGACAGTGGCTGGGCTTTAATCACCCCTGGACCTAGTCTTTTTTGCCTCTCCTGGGATGTGCAAATGGCATAGCTTTTCCCCAAAATTCAGAGCTGTGTGAAGGCGGTTCCATACAAAGCAGATCCCAGCTCTGATGGTGCTGTGGTGGTTATAGGATGAGATAAGTTAAGGAAGTCATGTCACTGATTACCTCTGATGTCACATACCTCTGATTTCCTCTGCTCCCCACATCAGCCATGCAGCTGTTTTCTGTGCAAACAGGGCTACACAGAGAGTGTCAATGCAAATTAGGAGACTGAGGGGATATGCAGCCTATGAAATTCTATTTATACTCTCATTTCTATGTAGATATGAAGTCCTGCAAGGTGAGTTTATGAGGCAATGATCACCTGTTTCTGAAAACTGTAAAAGTAGCAGTATGGAAAGGGACATTTGACTAATTCCCAAAAAGGCACTGTGTATTTTCATCTTAAAATTTTCTACTATTTTTGCACCTTTTTTTTTAAGGAAGAAAGATCAACCTTTTTCAGTTTTGCAGCATGAGTCACTCTGTTGAAAGTAGGGTTTGTGCATGCAAAGGCAGTCTAATTCCTCTCCTCCCTGTTCCCATAGTAACTCTCCTAGCCATGCCCTGTGAAGGCTGCATTTCAAGTACCACCAGCCCTTCCACTGCTGAGCTACTCTGCAGTAATAAAGAATATTTTTAAAGTTTGTGAAACTATTGAAAGCACAGAAAAGTACTAACACTAGCAAAATGTGAAGCCTTGCAAGAGTTCCTTTTATGCGAGGGCTCTTTGATGTTAGGATGTAGTCACTGTTACAAGGTTTGGCTGCGATGGTGTCTCAGTGCTATGGCCTCTTTGTAAGGGAGACAGAATGTGAGGGTGACCTTGTGGGATTTTTCCAGGTGATGATGTTGCTCTAGAAACAATGGCAGGCAATTCCATGCTCCTCATGGATGTCTCAGACATCTCACAAACAGCAACAGCAGGAGAATGCCCCAGTTCAGTTCTCCTTTGTTAGGCCAGGCTGTGGGAAAACATCTTGGCAAGCCAGAATATTCTCAGGAAAGAACACAGAACCAAAAATATGTGTGAGGTGTGAGGAGGAAGTCAAGTGTGAGGAGAAATTAAGTGATAAATAGTGAAATGTCCTTATTTTCAGCAATTCTTAAGCAGCTTTCTGAAACTGAAGCTCAAAATTGGAACAGTGCTGTGGTATTTCAGAAGAGGGGAAAACTCCCAGTATTTAATTGCAGCTTTTACTAAACTTCTGTTAATTCACTATTCTTCTATCATCTGTTCCACTGATACACCTAGCACTTTCTGCAACATGAAGCAGACTGATTTTTCTCATGTTTTGTCCATAGCACTCTCTTCCCACATACTATTCTTAATTATATAAATTAGCACCCTTTGCCTTTTGTATTTCCGAAAATGTAAATAAATCCTGAATGTTGACACTATTCTCCTCCAGAATTTAATACAATATAACATGTAACACAATATTGGGTTTATAGATCTTGCTGGAAAGGCTCACTGTAATTTAGAGTAGCAGCACTCAGAATGGTCACAGAATGTTCTATTTCTCCCTGTAAGCACTAGAAGGAAGTTAAAAGTTACTTAACAGGGAAGTTCCCTGCCTATGTGTCTCTTGGCAGTTGATTGGCACTGATATCTTAAAAAAGGTGCAAAGGTCTAATAAAGTTTGTCCTGCAACCAGGACAGATAATCTCTAGTTTAAAAACATGAGCTGCTTTTCTTTGGATTAGGCAGTTGGTTTCTCTCTGGGCAAGCAGCCTTTTGCAGTGATTTCATATTTTAATCACTTAAAAATTGGACAATGAAGTATCACATGAACAATCACAGCCCATTAAATACAGTGTTCAATTTGATCTTGAAGTTTTATCTTCTGCTTATTAGCAGCACAAATAAGTAACTGTAACTGTTTCTTAATCCCATTTCCTGTAGTGGTTGGCACCTAGCACCACCATTCTCCACTTGGCTCTGTGGCTGTGAGGAATGGCTATGGAAGATCCTGACAGGAAGACTGAAGTGGTACTGCTGGCCTGTGGGTCCTTCAATCCCATCACCAACATGCACCTGAGGCTGTTTGAGCTGGCTAAAGACTACTTCCATGAAACAGGTAGGATGGTAATTCGTATCACTCAGAATAGCTGTGCTAAGTGGACACTTAAACGTTACGGTGAATATTTTGTGTCTATGAATGCCTGCTTGACAGTGACAGACACTTTTGGAAATGCTGATTAGATCCTGAAGCTGGTATGTGTTTATGCCTTACACAAAACCACGTAGGCCAACATGAGAGGACTGTCTTATATGTGTGTTGCTTATTACTGATTTTAATGAGCCAAAGCACAGGGTTTATAGTTTGTTTAGAGAAACATATCTTGCTAACTCTTTCACTGTGCTGCCCTGACAGTGCAGAAGCATACTGTACTTTTCCACTGGGCTGGCTATCAGAGCTGCCATTGCACCGAGTAATGATTATGTCACAGTTTAAATACAGTGCAGGGGAAGTAACATCTGCTCAGCCACTTCTCATGTTCTTGTGTCATGTGTTTTTTCCACAGGAAAATACAAAGTAATCAAAGGCATAATTTCACCAGTGGGTGATGCGTATAAGAAGAAAGGTCTGATCAGTGCAAATCACCGAGTGACTATGGCAAAACTGGCTACAAAAAACTCGGATTGGGTGGAAGTTGATGATTGGGAAAGCTGCCAGAGTGAGTGGTTGGAAACACTAAAAGTTTTAAGGTATTCTTCTGCCAACCTCTAAAAAGTCTCATGAGCCTATAGAAGGATAAGCCTATAGAAGGATAAGGAATGGTGTTAACTCCAACAGGTTGGGATAATTGCAGGCTAACCCCAAATCATATGTACACACTCACTCAGTTCAGAAGTACTGTTGGTATGAGCATTGAAAATGAAAGATTGCACCATTAGTCCTAAACATACCAAAATGAGCCTGTGAACAATATTTACGTTATATCATTTCTTAGACATTATTTAATTTTTGTGCTGGAAAGATATTTGTGGGGAAGGACAGAGACTAGAACAGGGCAGACACATGCTACACAAGCTTCCCTTCTTCGATCTGATTTTGCTGTGCTGCGTATTTGTGCATTTAAAAACTGGCATGAGAATTGTCTGAAGGAGTATTTTCTGAGTATTACATTTTTGCTCTTTCAGTTGTTGCTACTTCACTGAGGTTCTTACTGGAACAAATTTTTATTTAAAAAGAAAACAACCAACCTTGTAGTTGTTGCTTTGAAATCTTTGCCCTTTGACTACCATATGACCAAGCTCTCACAAGTCACTGTTTCCACCGATCAGCTCTTGGTTGGCCTGTCTGTGAAAGTACTGCAAGAAGAAGTGGAAATAGATTCTTTAGTAGGCCATACTATCCCTATTTTCTGCTACATTTTTAAAGTACCTAAAATACATCTGTTTTGCAGGTATCATCATCAAAAGCTTTCATCTCCTGATGTCACTAATAGTCTGCAGGATGCTGCACCCTTACCAAAGCTGGGACGAAAGAGGAAACAGGAACCAAACAGGCACAACCCCATTAAAAAGAAAAATCAGAGTCCAGATGTAAAAAGTTAAGTCTGTTTGCAAATTAAATGGTTAACAATACTTGTTATTTCAAGAGAATTGCACTGATGAGTAACTTTTATGGTTTCTCTTGGTTCTGATGTCACTCAGTAAGTTAATTCCTTAGATTCCACAGCATAAGGCAGTATATCCTTTTACTAAAGGGATTCCCATAACCTTTATTCAGAAAAATCCTGTATTGAGGCTACTAATTGTAAATTATATACTCTGAATCTTGTTTCTTATTTAATTTCATTGTCTCATCTTAACCAAAGATACAGAGAGAGAGCCAAGAAATTAAATGTCCCTGTCAAGTTCACTAAAATCTGGTGGCCTAAACCAAGCCCTATTTCTCACTTAATTTTCCCTTTAAGGTGTCCCACAGGTTAAACTGCTTTGTGGAAGTGACATGCTTGAATCTTTTGGGATCCCCAATCTGTGGAAACTGGAGGACATCACTGAAATTGTGGAAAAGCATGGTCTTGTGTGCATCAGTAGGGCTGGAAACAATGTTCAGAAATTCATCTATGAATCTGATATTTTGTGGAGACATAAGAATAACATTCACCTTGTGGAAGAATGGATCACAAATGATATTTCCTCCACCAAGATCCGGAGGGCCCTGCGGAGGGGCCAGAGCATTCGTTACCTGGTGCCTGATGTAGTTCAAGCGTACATTGAGAAAAACAACCTGTACAGTCCAGAGAGCGAGGACAGGAATGCTGGGCTGGTCTTGGCTCCCCTACAGAAACATGCCAGTGACTCCAACAACTAACAGGCACTAAACAACTGACTTACTGTCTGCTGGGGAAAAAACTACATTTCAGTACAGGAAAGTGTGTTTTCTGTGGTTCCAGGACTGTATGTTGAGCTCAGTATTGTTTCTGATGGAAGGACAAACCTACCTCAGAAACTGGTTCATAGCCATTGATATAATAGATAGAATTAATAATAGTGTCATTGCACTGATTCTCAGACACTTGTCCCTTTATTACAAATAGTACATTTATTTCATATAATAAAATATCTTTTACTTTTGAGCCATAAGTAGGATATAATTATATAGAGCCAGAATTGTTTTCTGTTACTAGAGTTGAGAGAAAATGGTAGGGTATCAATACTGATCATAGGTGAAATATTTTCTTTGCTAGAAATCTGGTTTTGAATCTAACAGTATATTGTCTGTATTATGTGAACATAAGCTAGAGAGGCACTGTGAATGTTGTGGTGATAGAATTCTACCTCTCTTTATTTGCTGCCCTTCCATTTTTGTTTGCATTATGTGCCTTATTTAGAATGTCAAGGTTTGCAAGCTACTTTCTAGGGGTCAGTGGCTCTTTCATGGGATCTCCACAAGATGACTCTGGTCACGTTTTTGAGATCCACAAAACCAGCTGAGTGTGAGACTCTCAGGGCAGGCGGCCAAGCTGCTGTTGGGCAGTCTAGAACCAGGGACATATGCCATGATCAGAACTGTGACAACACATCATCCTCCTTCCTAGGGCTGGGGCCCCCCACGGAGCTGAGGCAGAGATGTAGGCTTCCCTCCGAGCTCAGGAGCAGTCTGGAAGCCAGAAGCCAAACACAGTTCACTGTGGGTGGCCCTGGGCCCTGTGAGGCTACTATAACACCCAGAAGGTGAGTTGGGGACGCTCCTGAGGAAACCTGTAACCTGCACTGGGCATGCCAGCTGGGAGCCCCACCTGAAATTCTGCATTTGCCATGCACTAGAACTTATGTGGTCTACTAGTTCCAGCCTGCAAAGGTGGAGGAATCCACGAGGAGATTAGTGACATAAAATCGAGTCACACCCTAGAAGCGTGCTGTGACAGAAAGTAGCACCAAGGACTCTTTGGGTTGTATTTTTGGTGATTCTAGCATCAAGTGTGCTGACTGCCATTTTTTCCCCTAGAGTTCAGGCAAGTTTACACTGTCCTTTGGTGATGAGGCTGGGTTCTCTTACCATCAGTAGTAATAAAGGCACTGAAGTACAAATGATGCCTCTGTGATACCTTAGCAATCCAACTACATGAGCTGACTGCAGACAACTGTATTATCGATCGGGTGTAGGAAAGGACAAGATCTTCTTTTCTCTTTTGCTCTTTTGTCTGTCTTTATGACTGATGAAAACAGAGGGCAGGAAAGATTTATTTTCAGCCCTCATGTCAACCAGTGTGCTGCTGAATAAACAGAGCTCTCTGATGGAAAGCACCCTATTTATGTGGTCCTTTTCAAAGTAAGACTGAAACCAGGTTTATTCTTCTAAATGATGCTGGTGTGTGTTGGTGCACTTTGTGTAATTGTAGAGAAATTCCAAATTTTATGAACTTTGGTCTTCGGTTTTATTTCACTGGGTTTATTGTAGTTATATGTGATTAGTCATTTAATAAAACTAATTGCATGTAATGTGGTAATTTTAGTCATCCTTTTCCCTCTATCTGATGTCTGATGGCTGCGTGAATTTTAAGTAGAATCATGTCAGTACAGCTCAGTCTATACAAACCAGAACATTATTCAAAAATTCCACTGACTGCTGGGTATAGATCCTTTGTTTTACTAGTGGGATCCAGGAACCCACCTGTTACAGCACTTGAAGCAACTGCACACTCACCATCTCCTGTTCCAATAAGGTACAAATACCAGCACCACCATCAGTGCTTGGCTGTTCAAGGATGTCACATGGGTGTAACTTTCAGGAGTGGGCTTCTGTCAGACCTCAAAGAGAAAATGGGGCCGTTTTACCACACGTGTCATTTAGACTCAAAATATTTTATTAATGCTGCAGCAGCAACAGGACCCACTTGATCTGCTTCTGTAATGAGGCCACATCCGTAAGGGAATGTTAGATGCTCAGTGCTGCACAGCAACTAAGATAGAAATGGGAAAAAAAAAAAGTCCACAAAAATAAAATTAGGAATTTGAAAGGAGAAAGAAATGAACCATCATAGGATGTGGCCAGGTAGTTCTTAAAAGTTACATAGGCAATTCTGTGGCTGAGGCTTGAAACAGTAACCCTAGTACTGGTTAGAGGTCCTAGTGTGAGATTTAAGTACTAATTTACAGAAAGAAGCACCACACTCCAGACTATCTGCATAATTTGACTTTAAATTAACATGGTGTATCCAGACTTTGACACAGGATTTACCAAGTACGGACTTCCCTTTGCTTGCAAGAGTCAGTAGTATTGCAACAGTGCTTTACTATCATAACCTTGTAACAGCAAATTATGGGTGAAATGTTACTATTTGAGTCCAGAGGAAACACTAATTTTCGTTTCTCTGTGCCATTCCTGGTTTAGTGCAGGTTAAGGAACAATATCCAGCTGCAACCAGGAAATAAGCTTTGACGTCTTGATTTCCCACTCGCGTGATTCTGTGAGTCATATAGGTCAAACTGCCAGCTCCAAAAACAGAGCTAAAGTTCAGGGAAACTTTTCTCTGCAAAATATTATCCTTTTTTTCAGCCTAACACAAGTCAGTAAATCAATAAATGTAGTACGTATAGGTGTTTTTCCTTACCTCTAAATCCCTTTTTTCCTCACTTCCAAATTCCGTATATCCTTTCTCTTCAAAGTCAAGCATTTTTTATTTGCTTTTCAAAACACATTGCTGGGTCATTATTTCAGGGATTTCTATCACTTCTTTGCTGAAGGTGAAATCCAACACCGAAGCTTATCTGCTGCATCCTGTGCTCTACTGCCTATGTGCTGTGCCACAATGTGTACCATCTAATAAAGCATCAGTGGGAACAACTCCTGTATCAGCTCTCCTTTGTGTGTCGATAGAAAGCAAAGGCAGGAGCTACATCTTCTGAATACACAAGATTACTTTTTGAATTCTGCTTCCTATTCACTCCAGACATAAACCAACACCATATAATGCTATCTCTATTACTATGTCACAAGTATTGCTTTAAAATTTGTTGATATAATACAATCCACATTTTAACAGTCAATCCCTGTCTGTTCAAGTGCAGCATGTCTTTACAGGGGTACACTACCTTTTCAACAAATATCTAGATTTCAGATCATGAAGACCCAGATCTAATAAACGTGCAGGAAATCTTAGTAATGACAAAATCAGTTCCTTTAAAGTATACAAGATGGACACAAATGGTTTAAACCAGTTTTTGGCTTGCACTGTAGCTCTTGGGCTATTAACATTTGCTCCACACAGATTTTGGACACGGTGAACTTTTCCCTCTAACACAGCTGAAGCCATTCTACAAATACCCTCTCCCCCATTGGCTCAGCAGTAGCGCCCTTTCCCTCCATCAGAAAGGTCCTGGGATGTAATCCCACCCACAGTCTGCCTTATATAAGGTCTGGCTAGAAAACTATTCTTGCATTTTTGATTGACTCTTCCTTCTAGTGTCTGGCAATGCCTGTGAATTTCAGTGGAACCTGGAACCTTGTCAGCAATGACAACTTTGAAGGTTATATGGTGGCCCTAGGTAAGTGAAAGTACTGGATTCTGTCCTTCCTCCCTTCGCCCATAAGGATCTTCTTGAATTTTAAGAGTCTAAGTTCTTCCAAAATACAGACATGGCTTAAACTTTTTTTTTCTCTGAAAAAAATGGCAGTATCTTTGCTTACTGATAAACAGAGCATTAACTATACTTTAGCATGTAATTGCAGCTTTCAGGAATTTCTCAGCCTAGTACATGTTAAAAGTAGGGGGGTTTATATAAGTTTCATCAGAGACAGTGTTTGTTCTGTCCACTCAATTTCTCTTGCTTTTGAACACAAACTTACACAACCTATGTCTAGGCTTAACTATATGTGAAATTTTAAAAAAAGTTTCTTGGGTATTTGCCACATCCAGGCAGTTGTTTAGCTTAGTGTCATCTCTCTTTAAACAGCTTACAAAATATTTCTGTCATTGCTATGACTTGCTGAGAAGTTTCTCTAACTGTCCTTTGTCCAGGATACTTGAAACCAACCTCTTCCCTTGCTCCAATCTTTTCTCGAAGGAGATTAACAGTGCTTCAATGGAGAACTAAGAAATTCTCAATCATCCATTAGCTTTCTTGTACCAAGCTCATTACAGACAGAAGGCACCCTTTGTGCTGTCCTCTCCTCTCCCTGCCTCTCCCACCCTTCTCTACCTTGAGAAGTGACTTGTGTAAAATGATGACCAGCACTGTCCTGTGTTGGTTATGGTACACACAACTAACGAGAAATCTATTTTCTAGCTGTATCTATACTTGGTAAGATCTGTACTCTAGATCTATATAGTTGGTATCTGTAACATGGTGAGAGGAGTCTTCTCACAGTAATCCTAACATGTTATCAATTAGAAAAAAAAAAAAAAAGCTGCCCTAATGGGTATTTTTCTCATTTGGGATACTAAGTAATAAACTCTCAATGTGTTAATGTCTTCAAATCTGTCTGTTCCTTGATAATAAACACTGTCCAGCTAAGTAAATGGTTTATAAAAATTAAATACGACTACCAATATTGTGAAAAATGCTATTAGTTTTCAGCATGTAGTTGGGGGAACTTACTTAAGAGTAAAGGTGAAGAATCCTGTTGGTGACTTACAACCTACCTTTAATTACTCCTGCTTAGTTGCCAGTACACTGAGTAAAACAAGGACCGAAATCAGTATTGTAGAGCTAGAATGAAACATTTGTCTGCCTGGTTAAGTAGAGTGAGGAGGTTAATATCTGATCAGCTGAGTAACTACAGGGTTATGGATAAGGCCATGGCTATGCCAAGCCCAGCCCTACCCTCAATTTAGTATCCACCTCTAAAGAACAGATTGGTAGTAGTTCATATTTACACATTCTTATAACCATGGGAAGACTTAATGGGAATGGCTGTCGCCAGGGCTGAATTCAAACCCCTCTATGCTAACTAAACGGGTAACATGTGAAAACATTCCTGACAGATCCTGGCACGTCTGTAATGCACCAGTAACAGAGACTCAGTCATGAGCCATATGGTGCAATGTCGCTGAACACACCCTGTCAGGATCACAACCTCAGCCTGCATGAAGTGAGAAATTTCTAGTGGTCCTATAAAATGACAGTTTTAATCTAATCAACTAACTTAATGCACAGGCCCCATTTTGGCCATCATCCTTCCTGAAAACCCCGCTTGGAGCATGCTATTGGGATGTAATGTGCTTCAGTTGCCTGCCTGTTCCTCTAAAGAAATATTCTGGATAAATAGAAAAGATTCTCAAGGGACCGCTTTGAGCTCAGTGTTTCCAGGAACATCAGGATTGTGTTACAGATTGATAATTGCAGATAACCAGGAAATCTTTTGACAAGTGTGATGTCTCCTAGTTGCACCTCAAAAGTGTTAATAGCAAGTGGCATGCCAGAAGACAAGCCTGAGGAATTCATTTTAGGACTGCCCTTCAATTCACCCTATTTAAGGTATAGGGTGCAGAGAGTTCTTGTTAATTCTTTCATTGCTTTCCTCTGACAAAGGATGAGAATATGCATTAACCTCTTGTGAAGAGGGGGTTAAGTCTGAAACTAAGCTTGAGTGTCTCTCTGGTGGAAACCAACTCTCTGCAGGAGTCTTCTGACTCAAAGTCCTGGAAATCTTACATAGGAATTGTGCAACCATCGAGTAAATTGATTTTCAAAGAGTAAAATGTACAAGAGGATGACTTAATCTGTGTAACGTGCAGCTTTAAACAAAACAAAAGGTTCCAATTAAAACAACAAAACCCTGCATAGCAGTAAAGTCAAACTACATAAGAAATGCTTCTGGTAGTAATAAAGGCTAAGTCCTGGCTTTCAAAATGGCTCGTGATAAACACAACTCTGACCTTTCTGCCTCCTGTCCAAGGTATTGACTTTGCAACACGCAAAATAGCAAAAATGCTGAAGCCTCAGAAAGTGATCAAACAAGATGGTGATTCATTCTACATCCATACCACTAGCACATTCAGAGATTATTTGCTTGAATTCAAAGTTGGAGAAGAGTTTGAAGAAGATAATAAAGGCTTGGATAACAGAAAATGCAAGGTAAGAGTGAATATATAAGAGGCTGTGACAAAATTAAGATGCCATGATCAATTCAGATACTTGAGCTGATATTATTTCAAGAATAATTTTTGTAGTGCAAGACAGAGGTAGGAGCCTGATTTATAGACAAGGAGTTTCACTTTCACTCAGGAGTAATATTTAGGTCCTCTTTCATCCAGGAAAATGGACACTTTCTATAAGTATTTTGAAGAACTAAGACAGACATGCAGAAATGCTTTTATGTTCCCTGTTCCACAGAGCCTTGTTACCTGGGAAAATGACAAACTTGTCTGTGTCCAGACTGGTGAGAAGAAGAACAGGGGCTGGACTCACTGGCTTGAAGGAGATGACCTCCACCTGGTATTGACCTCAGATTTCTACTAATTATGTCTCTATATGAAGAAAATTAGATTTATAATGTGGTAATGGTGTGTACAAGTCTTCTAGCTCTGTAGTATACGTAATGGAAGGTACATGGTGAGCACATCCTGCTTTGAAACAACTTTATTGTTTCCCCGTAATGTGTTGGTAAATTTAGAGTGTTAAGCGCAAGTTATTAGCATGGCCAGAGTGGTGGCAAAGGATCCATGTTCATTTTTGGAAGCAGTTACTTTGATTACTATATAAGTCTATCTACACTCTTATTTTTTTGGTCTTCTTTTGCTAGGAGCTTCGTTGTGAGAATCAAGTATGTAAACAGGTCTTCAAGAGAGCTTGAATCTCTGTGGTGTGCTGGCTCCTGCCCGCAGGGACAGCTCTACACAGGAGACTCGTGTCCAGCGATGGCTTTACAGACAAGACCCTATTCCTTGTAGCTATTAACCTGAATGGTCTGATGTTGCTGGCTCAGGAAATAAGTCTGCTGTTGTCAGTGTTAAAGATCTGATTTTTGCTAATAAATGCCCCAAACCAAACAAATCTTAAGTACCTTACTTTTAAAATACTTTTTTGGAGTTAAAAAACCCAACCCAAAACATAATTGATATGGCCAGGGTCTCTAGGTAACTAAGAGTCTGAATTAAAATAAGAAAACCTGTGAAATCTAAAGGAGCATGTCAACATCAAACAAAACAGGGGGAATGGAGTGATAATAGAGAAGGGAAGAAAACAAATAATGAAGCAAACAACAAAAGACATGGATTTGTTATGAAAAATCCTTTTCTTTAAGATGTAGAGTACTACTTAACTCTACTTGCTTGTATCTTACTTGTGTAGTGTGAGGTCCCATATTGTGTCATAGCCACTTTGTTCTCAAAAACAATTTAGTTGAGCTTACCAGAGGAAACCAGCCTGTGCTCAAATCCCAGAACCACGAAGATGGGTCAGAGTGATCCACGGAGATTCCAGTCTGCAAAACAATTGACCTCTATAAGCACATAGACAGAGGGAAAACAATGTTAAGATTTATTTGCATACAACTGTTCAATTAGATTAAAGGGTTTTTTTATGACCTTGTGCAATATTGCATAGGAAAGTAGGTTTTATTCTGCCTGGTGTGAACACATGTAAGTTGTCAGATCAACTTGGCAGTTACAAGTGAAATGCGTTGTTGTGTATTCTTGGTAGCACTAACAGTGCAGGGGTCTTATGGGGTGGAAAAAGAGTTTGAAGAACTCCAGTTTAAGCTTAGCAACTTAATTGCTTCTTATGAAAAAATTAATCTCACTACCTTTCTGATACTTCTTATCAGTTCAGAATGCTTAAAGCCACCATCAGAGACAGACAAAATCTGTTGAAGCATAGAGGGCTTTTGGTTAGACTGACCCCCTCCCCTAGTTACTAGGCCTATGTACATTTAAGCTAATTTCTGAAATCAGAAGAAAGTTTCCTAACTAACAGTCTTTATGCAGTTAGGGAAAGAAGGGGACCAGCAGTAAAATGCCAGGTGTTTATTCTATGCATCCTGACAGTGTCTTCCTTCTGGAACTCAGTGGTTCAATTTGTTTGAAAACAAAATTGCTGTTACAGTGTTATGTTAGTAGAAATAACAAATTCGGGCAGTTCTGCTCATTTCTGTTAATGAAATGCAGCAGCAGCCACGCACAGCTCTCTGCGCCACTGGATGGCGCTTCTGCAACGCGCTGCACCTTTCAATTTGTACGGGGTTTAAGTGTTAAACATTGCACATATTCTCAAACTGAGCAGTGCTTCTAAGATGTGCTCTCCAATAAAAGCTCTGTGAGAAGCAATACAGAAAAGCAAAAATGATCTTGAAGGACAAGAACAGCACTCTCCTGAGAAGCACTTGAAGGGTTTTATTCAAAGTTGTTTCAGACCAGTTCAATTATCTTAAAAAAAAACAAACCCAAGAAAATAAGCAAAAATGAAGCATAATCTAAAAATCAAAAGTAACAATATATATATATTCTATAAAAAGACTGGCAATATATATTATGATCCAATTATTTACAAAATAATTGGTTTCCTTTCTGAGCACCCTGGTTGTCATCAAAAATATTTTGTCTAAAAAAATTTAGATCAATACAATACATTAAAGATGTATATAAAAACACAAGATCAAATATCTTACCTGCCTCATATATGCATTTAAAAAATTGGATCAATTTTATTGCTCTATAATTATTTACAGTGTGCATGAAAATATGTCCTAATTGCTCATACAGACCTGTTTAGTTCCATCTTAAGAACATCCTGTTGTCCAGCTTTTATGGGATTCTTTTCCTTGCTGACTCAAACAACACTGCCCTGTGCAAGCTCTCTGTTCAGGTCATATTATTAGTGACTGTTCATCCTGGGCTGAAAACCCGCTGATGCAACTCTCTGTTTGTTTATCCTCTGACAAAAGAGCAACTTTAAAAAATCCTTTTCTCTTTCACCTTATGTGTGTTATAACTCAAACAAGCTGAGCTGTGGCTGACCCTCCAATGTACTTACACGGATGGTTTGTTCTATAGCCGAATTTCATTTCGAGTGTGAGAGAAAAAGATTAATATCTTCCAGAAAAATACTATTTTGTAGTATAAGGAGAAAACTAGGTGCAGAAAAGTTTATAATGAAACAAACCCCCTTCATGTTCAAACTACACTTGGAAAAGGGCGAGGACAAGTGCTCAATGGGGTCTTAGGATCTTATTTTTTCCTTGGTATGTTACTCAGAACGCAATAATTAGATTTAAATCCTGTGGATTCTCAATCCCTCGTCAGTGACAAGGGGCTAACACGTATGGAGCCATTGGAGTGGGAAGACTTCAGCAGCTTGACCCTCCCTAGGATCACGGCTTCCCTGAGGAGCTGCTCCCGTCTCCAGCCAAGCGGCGAAGCCTCAGAGTCCCTGAGAGGCAGCTCCCTCCTTCCCGCCCTTGTTCCCGCCCCTCCAGGACCCCCGAGCCCGCTCTTCCCGAACCCCACAGGGACACCTAGCCGCTGTCCCCGGGCCCCCTCAGAGCCCCGGGCCCGCCTTTCCCGGCTCCCTCCCGGCGCCGGGCCCCTCCCTTCCCACCGGCCGGGTCCCCTCACGGCCCACCGGCCCTCCCACACCCGGCCCT
>WBMZ01020214.1:0-39448 GCA_013400975.1 Atrichornis clamosus | reverse complement strand
GCCGGGGCACGGGGGCAGCGGGGCTGGGCGGGGGCCTGCGATGAGCCCGCGGCAGCGGGGCCGGGGGTGGCGGGAGGCGGCGGGTGCGCCGGGGCTGTGCGGGGTGGGCTGGGGGCGAGGGGGAGCGGTGCGGGAGGCAGCGGGGCCGCGACCCCGCAGCGCTGGTTGCAGCGCCCCGGAGCCTCTCGGTGGGATGCGGCGGTGCCGCCGCCTCCTGGAGCCGAGGGTCGTTCGGCTCCTTCGCCTCCGCTCTGTACCCGGGATTCCCGGGGGCAGCCGGCAACAGCCCCCGGGAGGGACCGCCAGGGGTCTGCGGGGGCGGCCGGTGCGGGATTCGCGCTGTCTCGCGTCCGCCCCGAGCGAGGCCCTCTGAGTTGCTGTAATTCCTTCTTTCCTCGGGGTGTTGCAGCCTTGGAGCAGAGATGGGCTCTGGCTGCCTCGTTTCAGTGGCTGTGATGAAGTTACACGTGAATGGGCTGCATTTGCCTCCGGGTCCTGCCGTGTGGCTGAGCGGAGGTTGTGAAGCTGCAGAGACCCCGCAGCCCCAGCCCCACTTCTTTGTTTTGGGGAGTGGTGACACTCAGCAGAACAAGCCCTGCCGTGACTTGGGTGTCACAGATCAATTCTGGGATGCCTAGGACACATGCGCACTGCCTCCATAAGAACTGTCTTTGAGCATGCTGTAATAATCCAAATTTCATAATGTCCTGTTTGCAGTTATTTTCCACTTTAAAAACTGGGTTTCCTTATGGTATGACCAAGCAGTAGTGTGAATCAGAGAACTGGCTGTCTTTTCTGGATCCTGCTTTAGCTGAGAGCAGGGATGCTTGGCTGTAGAGGAGGCCACAGATACCTCAGCAGCAGGTACGCTAGCAGGAATTGTGCTTTAAATGGAGAGAGGGTTTCCTTCTGCCCCTTACACAGCTCTGATTCCTGCACTGTGGATCTCTTCCTGGTTCCTTGCATCTGGTGCATACCCTTAACCTGAATGACAATAACTGTAGGTTCATTACAGGATATACAACTAATTTATAGGCTGTCTTATTAAATACTCTTCCTATAAATAATCTGCACTTAAGTTTTTTTTGGATTTTTTTTGTGTGAGGAACTTGCATTTACTAATGTTAGAGTGTTTCTCTGAGCAGACATTACCTATGAGAAATTGTCTTGAAGATTCTGTGAATCTAACAGGCGAAGGCTGTCAATTTTTATGACTTCTATTACAACTGAAACTAAGGAGGTTTGTTTCCTGGCAAGTGTGATACTTTTTACCTGTTTCAATAGTTGAAAGGTGGGTGTGCCAAGTCCTGTGAGAAGTTGTGTAACTCCTAATACTCCCCAGTTAGCAGACCAGATTAAGTTTCATTGGTAACTTGTTTCCAACGTGCCTTATTGTGCTTTTTTGTAAGTGCAAATGATAATAGCTTTTTGTGTTCTTTTCTTTGGTTTGCATGATTCTGGATAGAAAAGTCACAAAATTCTTGTAGAATGATCACTTGGAAGTACTTTTTAATCCAGACTCTGTGTATTGTCTTGTCTGAGGGACTGTGATAGCAAATGTTGCTCTCCATGTTTTACATCTCTGTATTCTGTTACTAATGTGTGTTCAGAAGAAATTATCTACTAATTTGTTCTGATCTTTTGTTAATAACAGAATGCTGGAGCACTGTGCCTTGTGATTTAAAATCTGTCTCTAAGATACATCTATTAGTAATTGTTTGTTTTGCTGCAGAAGCCCTGTTGATAGCTGAAAGATGGCTTGAAGTGTGTGTAGCACAGATGGTTTACATAGAGCCAGTGTGGGATAACAAAATACAGGAAGCCATTAACAGAGACTTGGTTTCTTATTTGATGTAAGTGGACTATTTTATGTTTTTGGATGCTTCATCTCACGTCTGAACAGTGTCTGAATAGTTTGTTTATTGGTGGGTGATGCTGTCCCTGATTTGAACTTTCCTGATTCAAAATAAGTTGCATAAATAAATCCTTGTGTCTGAAGAGGTGTGTAAATGGAGCTCCTCTAAAAAATAAGGGTTGAAGTTCTTTTGTGGGGTGTTAAGACTGTATTTTACTTTGTTAAATTATAGTTAGAAGGAAATAGGTTGTCATTAACTTAATGCTTTTTAGGTTTATTCCTCGTCCCACCTCAAAACAGTATCCTCAAAAGATGTACATCTGTACAATCCTTCATCCCAAACTAATATTTGGAGAACGAGGTCTGCACATGCTAGGCTTGTTCTAAAACAAAGGCAGCCATGAATAAATTTTCTGTTCTTTTGCCAGCAGTATGTATTACAATTTTATAATGCTGCTTAGTGTTGCAAGAGTTGTTTTAAGCTTGGATTTGTATTTTGTTTCCTGTAGATTGTAGCTTCTATAAACACTCATATGAAGATGGCTTAGGCTGGGTTTAGGTGCAACTTTAACATGACAACTGAACTAGTAATGATGTAAATTTTCTGTTGGTGCTGAAAATAGCCCGTCTTCTGAAAAAACAGCTAAGGAAAAGGTGAAGAATTTCAGAAAAAGCTCTGTAGACATGGTGAAATATCACACAGAAGGCCGAAGCTTGTGTCAAATGAATAGTTTGCTTGTGTATTGTTCTAAGCAGTTTCTGTTAATTTAAATTTAGTACAACAGACTGAGTAAGTGTAAACTTCATAGTATTGGATCAAGGGCTGTACTTGGCAGAGGCTGAGTTTCTGTTTCCTGGGGCTGAAGGTGAAACTAAAAAAACAAAACTGAAAACAAGACCTGAAACTACTATGTCCTTATCTGAATTCTCCAGAAACCTAAGAAAGGACAACGCTAGTATTGAAAATGTACTTTTGAAGATTTGCACTTTTTGCTTAGTAAGAGTATGTCAACCTCCTGTAAATGGGATTTTTAGATTGTTAGGGAACCAACTGTAAAATTCTCTGATAGACTCACAGGCTCTGCATGTTTTGTTCAAGTCAGAAGGACTCAGAGGTTCTTACTGCAGTTAGTACATCTGAGCTGGGACATAATCTCCCTGTTTCTGTGTTGCAACGAAGAAATTTTCTACTGAGGTTTTCTTTCTGCATATTTATTGCCAATCATAATTGGAAGATGAAAATGATGCCTTTTTATGTTTGCAAAAGTTGTTTCCTGGTTACAAAGCGTGTTACAAGCAGTCTGAGTTTTGTTGGAATGTGCACTTACATACAATTAATTCTAGAGTGTGGTGTTCATGGAGTCCTTTTCATTTGGAAAGCCAAAAAAAACCATGTTGCAGGTGCATTCCAATGGCACCTCACTTAATAGATTTGAAATTATAGGAGCAAACCCTGTCAGCTTCGTTTTGTCTCCTGCTTTATGCTTCAGTCACTAGCACCACATTAGAGAGAGAATAACTGTGTAACTTCCAGGGGTGTGTTGGGCACCTTTCCATCGCCATGAGTCAGTCCCTTGCTAGGTCTGTGTACCAACCCTTTTGCAGAAAATGAAGCTATTTTGTTGCCATTGCATGCCTTGACTTCAATAGGAGCGGAATTACACCCAATATATTAAACCATTTGCTAGTGTCTCATCTTGATGCCAAATGTTGTGTTCTGACAACAGAGGCAATTTCAGCACTAAAGCTTTAATAAATTTTGACTGTTAAATTTGCTTCATATTGCAATGCTTCATCTGTGTGTTCACTATTTAAAAGTGGCTTTCTTTCTAGGACTTAAAATAGGATGCTATTTTCTTCCACGATAATCTAGACATATTTCTCATTAAGAACTGCACATCTGTGCATGCAGGTCATGGGACACTTTTCAGCACTGAAACTACTAGTGAGTTGTACATGTTCTTCTGAATATTTCTTAATTCTTTTCTGAAGTGGTTTTCCTTTTTTGTGTGTTTCATGTTTTGAAATTGAAGTAGTGAAACAGTTTTGCTGCAGTACATTGTTGTCTTAGAGGCATTTGGAAATGAACAGCTGAAATAAATCCCTCTCCCAACATACTTTCAGAGCTTTTAGTTTCCCTTAAGCAATGATGAATGTTGACACTCATAGCTTTTAGATTACAAAAGCATTTATATTTTTCCTGTATTGTTCCAAATACAAAAATGGAGCCATGTGTTTCTAGAACTGCAGAATTTAGTTTAAAAACTTGTAAAGGACTTTGCACATCTGCTTTACAAGGAATTCAGTCTTTGCAAAGTTGCATTGGCTTTGGACAAAAACAAACATGAAGTTACTTTTCGACATGACTCTATACAGGTTGCTCTTAGAGTTCACTTGTTTGAGGTTTCAGAAATGCTGTTCCTCCATTGGACTTAGTAAGTAACGTTGGCTACCTCCCACCTCCTCTCCAGCCTGAGCTCACAAAAGATGGCTCTTTCATCACACCTAATTTTAAATATTTCAAACTTATGGTTTCCACTGGTGAGCTTACTAAATTAGTATTGTGTTTGTAGCTCCTGCAAAGATTGTAGTTAAAGTATTAGTTTCCATCTCATACTTTAGTAAATACTAATTAGAGTATTTTTGTTAGCTACTGAGTATTTTCTGAAAAATACTGAATAATTTGCCTTTCTGGTGAAGGCCATGGTGATGCAGAGCACTGAAAATCTGTGATTTCTCATGTCTCTCTCCAGAGCTTTTCATGTTCAGTAAGTTTCATTACATGTAAATGTGTGTCCTGTTTTTTCCCTGCAGTTGTCCTGCTTCATAGCTTTCACTTAATGAATGGCTCACTCATTACTACAGCAGTGATCCAGTGTGTGAATGGTGCAAACCAGACATACACACCTGCATTGTTTAAAAAGTAGGGAAACACCAATCACTGCTGCTGCTCCCACCTCAGCTGGGCTTAGTGGCAGGTTGTGCAATAGTAAATAAATACTGTGCCCTGTAACAGAGAGGTCTCAGAGGCTGAGCAGCTTTCCTGATCTTGTTGCTACTTTTCACATGGGAGATTTTCTAAATAAACATTTAAAAGAGCTCCTTACTAGAAATTGTTCCAATCCAGCCTACTTAAGCAGGGATTGTATTCATGCTTAATTAGGCTTTCCTCTCTTTAATGCTTATAAAATAAAGCCCTTTCAAACTTTTAGTTGATGTGACCTGAAGGTGACCTGGATCTTTGTAATGGTTGGCTTTTCAAGTCTGGTGGATTAAACAGATGTAAAGCAGAAATCTGTGGAAAAACAGACCAACTATCCTGAGCTGGAAATTTAGAGACTATTTTCTTGGGGAAATAATATATTACCCAATATTGTTGAGACTCTAGATTTTATTGTAAGAATCTCTAACTGCACCTCTTGTTTTTTCCTATTTTGACTCTGCAAATGCCTTCTTTCCTGTTTGCATCCTGTTTCAAAAACTAGGAATGGTGATAAACAGCAATTGTTAAACATTTGGAGTGCTTTGCTGTGCAATTTTCACCCAGGAATGTTAACAAAATTTTGCTGAGCTCCTCTGAGCTGCTGATGCTAATGTTTTAATAAATGCTGGAATACTAGGGACTAATCTTGGTGAATTTTGGGAAAGAAGCCTACCTAAATCTTGGCTCTGCCTGAAAATGGGTAAATTCAGGGTAACATTAATCCCACGCAGTGAGTGTGAAACTGTTACTGGCAAAGGATTGGAGAAATGAAGTGTTGTTGTCACTGATCCATGTGGATATTTGGAAAATATTCATTTTCAAAAACTCTGTCAGGAACTCTGTAGTGATAGGAAGAAGATTTTAGGAAATGACAGTGTGCAACTGGGGTCATACAGCTTTCCCTGCTCCTGACCTCCTCTTCCCAGCATCAGTTTCCGCTTTTTTTTACTGATTGGAACAGCCAGGAAATGATTCCAGAGATAAAACTTATTTCCTTGGCACCTTTAAAAACATATTTTGAACTGCTGCTGGAATATTGAGGTTGTGTCAGGAACTGGCATGGCAGTACTGATAGAAAGAGCAGTGGATGTACAAACCTTACCTGTGTGGAGGAACCCAGGGAGGTTGTTTTGGGAATGGTTTTGTGGCCTGTCTTGTTGGAGGCTCCTGTGGAGCTGCTGACAGTGACCTTGCTGCCCGTGGACAAAATCAGAGCGGGAGGTTGTCTCTCTTTGGCAAGCTGAGACCTTTCTGTCCCAACCAGCAGCTGTTAGAGCTGCTTTGAAGTTATTTGGTAAACTGAGTCATAGGAAAGATTCTGAACTATTCATGTAGGAGTGAAAGATGCCATGGGAATTTCTGCATGAGTGTAGCTAACCTAGGCCTCCCCGAGCCTGGTTGTTGATGCCTAAAATTGTTGGTAGGAGTGAACCCTGGTAATTACTAGCCTTTTCTGAAGGCATTTCCACCTTCTTTTCCTAGCTTAGATGATGCAGCTAAACAGAAATGATCCTGAGTGTGCCTCTCTGTTTTCGTTATGTTTTATTTCCTATGGGCACAGTCTCAGTCCTACTATCAGGCTGTCTCAGAAGAAGATTGTTGTAATTCAGGTTTTTTTTCCTAGCTGAAACAGAATTTGGCAGAGTAATAAAGGCTTTTGTGCATTTAGGCTTGAAGAGTTGAAAGCTCTTCTCTGGTCCTATGGGAAGTATATATCAGCAGTGCTAATTATAATCCCTCGACAAGCTTGTTGCCACACAGAGGCAATAGGAAGTATCAACTCCTCACTAAAACTCAGCATACTATGGTCTGCTGATTATGTATAGCCATGACAGATACTGGAAATGGCATTGTATTTCTTATCCTGGCTTTTTTACTATTACTATTCTTTGACTTTCTATCTCGTTACCAACTTTGGGGGAGAAGAAACAACCAATCCAGAAGACCATTTAAGTGTTTTCATTAATTTCATTGGTAGGGTAGTGCTGAGTTGGACAATTATTCATTACAGTCAGTGCTGATGGAGAGAATGTACTGAGGACTTATCTTTTGCATAAAGACAGAACTAATGACCACTTCTGGAGAGTCTTTGCTCTCCTCTTTCCAATTGTGAAGCCTGTGACTTAGAAAAAGGGGCTTGGTTAGTGCTTTAGGGCACCAAAGCAGAACTGGATGGAAAAATGCTTGAGTATGTGTGGGGAAAAGTAGTTCTGGCCTAAATCTGGTTGCTTTTAATATAATCTTATTGTGAGAACGAGCTCTGAGCCCCGAGTTGTTTATCACGAGGCTCTCCAGAACAGTCAGCTGCCGTGTTGACCAAGGTGGTTGTGTGCAATCAGATGCCTTGATGGTTGTTTAATGAATTTGTGTTCCGCCTGCCCAGGAGCATTTTCTTGGGGCACAATAGAAAATGATAATCACTGGAAAAAGAGTAAGTGCTACAAGGGATTGAGCAATAACTCCAGTTCTTTCAAAATCCTAGAAAAGATGAATGACTGCATTTGGTGAATCATCACTGGCTTGGTTTTTCAGAGAAACAGCCAACGTTCTTTTGAGACTTGATGAATAAGCAGTTACTGCAATTTTTTGTGTGTGTGTGAAGTAGCCTCTTCCTACTTCCCAAAGTGCAGCAAGGACCACAAAACAGCAGAAGCCACGTTAGTGGTGCATATGGGTTTCCAAGTGTACCTTTAATTGATTTCTGTCACACAGTTTCTAAACATAATTACTGGTTGAATTGCAGTCAGCTCTGTGGATATATGTTACTATTTATGAGGATCTGAGCTTCTTGTTTTGCAGGAAGGTGCTGTAATTATGATTTCAGATGGGTAAGAGAAGAGAATATGGAGGGAGCATATCAGGCTAACTTTCTGAAAATAGACCCTTGTAATATAACAATTATGTGTTTTGGTTTGTAACATCTTGGATTTCTGTCATTTCCAACTAAGCTGCTAGGACAAGAAGTGTTTTAAATCACCTTGGTTTCCATGCTTACAAGTCCTGTTTCTTCTCAAGGCTAAGTGGTTCAAACTTGCTAGAGATATTTGACTGTTCTGATAATAAATGATATTGTAAGTGAATTTTAGACAATAGAATGGCATTTTTGCCTCAGCAGCACTGGGTTTTGAAAGGAAACTTCAGTAAATGAAATTGGATTAGGTAAGGTTAAACACACAAGGTAATGTCAACTGAAAAGTGTTACCTTTGCCTCTTGTCTATAATAGTCGTAATTCTTGATTCACACTACTTATTTGGTAGATGTTAAATGAGAATTCAGTTCTGTGGAGGGATTCGATGATGTGCCCCACTTTGTTTGTTTGCATCCAAACATATACATATTTTTTCAATGTAACAGCTTTTAGTTTAGTTTCGTTTGAAAGAGGAGAATTAGCTCTGTGGGGTTCAGAAGGCAAATTCCAAAACCAGAAGACACTTCACAGTACCTGAAAGAACTTACTTATAAATGCATGTAGTGGCTTTTTAACTGTGAACCTGAATTTATAATACTTCATGAATTAAACACTCAGTTAATTGAATTATCTACTTGGTATGCAAGTGCATGTCAGATAGAGTTATTGTTACAGAATGGACAAATTTGGTATTAAACACAAGGTGCTGGAAATACCTTTTTTATTTGTTGTTATTTCATTATTGTTTATTCATGATAATTTGGAATACAGCATTAATTTTAATATATAAAAAAACCTGTAGATAATGCTCTGATCAGTCCTATTTGTTTGTGTAAGACTTGACGTAAGCAGTTCAGCAAAACTTAGGTGAAATCGAAAAATTATTCAGCACTTTCCATAAACCACGTTTGGGAGTTTGTCCCAGGGTGACTGAAGCCATGTGAGCTGGATGGCAGCGACGGATCGTGTGCTGCTGCACTGCAGGCAGGGCTGGTGGGTACCCGCGCTCGCTGGGCACAAGTGCAGGGAACCTTTTCTGTGTCCCAGCCTGGGAATGCTGTGAGCCGTGCAGGGAGCCTCTGTTTGGCCTGGAATTTCTCGTTCTCACCTTGGCTGTGTGTCTGCAGGTGCCTGCTGTGACTGGGTGTTCCTTGGAGGGTTTGGTGGCTCCCACGGGGCAGGTCCTTCCACCCCGGCCAAGAGTGGCAGGGACGGTGAATGTGCTTAAAGGGCACTGGGGATGTGGGTTCTCCTACAACATCACACTGGTACCATTGGAATAAAGTGTAAAAGCACAGCTTCTGGTGGGGCTTCTCCCCCTTGTCTGGCTCTGGGTACTCTCCAGCTCTCCTCACTTCTGAAAGTTTTGTTTTTTCAGGCAGCACTGTACTCCTTGGCTCTGCATTTTCATGTTTTCTGATGTGACAATGGGATTATCTGTGTAATAAGACTTTTAAAAGAGCTGCATTTATAGACCTTTGTGTGTGCAAATGGCAAAGAAGTATCTATTACTACACTTAACCCAGATTAATTTTATTTCCTTACTAATTAAACAGTATCTAAAATGGATCTTAGAGGATTATAGGATCATGTAGCATTATAGGACTCGATATATCTATATTATAACCTATATATCTAATATACTCTATTTTCTAATAGAATATCCATATATCCATATATTATAGGATATATATAGGATTCTGTAGGTTTATATGATTTCCTTTTCTAGGAAAATGACTTGCCTTGTTTATGATCTTTGAAATGTCAGAAGTGTTTTTGGAACTGTTTTCAAACGGAAACTAAGTAGGGTTAAGTAGGGTACTTTCTTGAAATATATCTGAGTGGAAGTAGGAAATGCTTCATATCGATTTTAGAGGTAATTGGATAGTCTTAAATAATGATACTGCTGTATTGACCAGGTATTAGTCTACAAAAGGTACAGTGGAACTTGAAATGAAGAGACTGAAAAGAATTGTGCTTTATGATTGTAATTGTTGTGGGAGAATTATTAATTCTTAAAATTCAAAAGTGGTTCACTGAGATTTAGATATATCTGCATAGCTAATATATAAATATTTAACATTAAGCATGCATTATAAATGAAGAATTAACATAATAAGAAACAAATACGTTCTAGTTATCCAAGCACATTCCAAAACTTTTGTGGTAACCTTGCTAGTACAAAAATAATGAGAGGTTATGCAGCTGTGGGTATTTACTGGCATTTTCCTCTGTTATGGTGGTGGCAATAATTCCTGGGGGTACTTGTTAGGTAGTGGAGGTGAGGAGAGAGAGAGTTTTCTTCGGATGTGGGTAGAGATGTGTGCTGAGTATGCTTGTACTGGCTTTTTCTGTAACTAAATTAAACTGTTCAAGTGCTCCTGGACATCTCCTTGTCTTCTACACTGGGAAAGCAGAGCCGGACAACTGTTAGGGGTGGGTGTAAGCAAACCCAGCTCTGACCTTCCCCAAGGTGCTGGATCTGAATTTTCTATGTTTGAATGTTAGTTGTCATATTTGAAGATGTAACTAATAACTTTCTTCAGCTCATTAGTTCTTATTTCTAATGACTTTTTCTTTTTATTAGGAATACATAATCCGTGTTCAGAGAGGAGTTTCAACAGAAAATAGTTGGCAGGTAATTTCTTAAGCTGTGGTTATGTAACCAGGATGCTTTTTTTAGGAAGAGTTTGAAAATTGTCTCTTCCTAGCTTTTAAAATTTGAGTTGGAAAGAGAAATGTTGATTTGGAATTGAGAACATGAAGTGCTTGAATTCTTTTGGTCAAAAACTAAGAGAAAAACAGTATTGCTGCCAGCTACAGAAGGCATGTTGTCTGCTGCTATTCTGAAAATTCCAGGAAATGTTCCTGTCATGTGTTACTGCTGTGTGTTGGTACAACCATCATTTAAAAATCTCAAATGCCAGTTTGCCTTTCTCAGTGCTAAAATCATAGCCTTGCTGATACAAGACCAGTGAAACCAAGAAGTTGTAATGAAGATGACAATGATGACTATGTCTGCCTTGTTTGCAGACAACTTTGCTCGCAAATATTTTTTTCAGGTGTTTTAAGATAATGTTTAGAAATGCATTTTCTTTCTGATTGAGATATGATTAAAAACTCTTTTTTTCTCTCTGGCAATGTGACATAAATCCAGCAGTTATGCATTTGTGCAAAAATTGTTAAAAGAAGAAGACGGTTGTAAATGGGAATTACTCTTCTCTGGGATTTTGAGGAATAAAATGCCAATAGAGAAAGTAATTTTTTTCCTGAACTTTGTCTTTTCTCTTACAGATTGTGAGGCGATACAGTGACTTCGACTTGCTAAATAACAGCTTGCAGGTAACTTTCTTTCACCCTTGAAATATAAATAAAAAATGTCATTAGAAGGATATATTTAAAATGTCTTGTGATGTTTTTGTATATTGTGGTGAAGAAAAAAGAAGAACTCACATAGCTGTAAAGAGAAACTGTGACTTAAAATGTAACTTGACTGTGTACTTTTTCACCCCTATGTTTTGTCTTGTAAAATTGAATTTTAACATCAACAGGATCCATTTATATAGAAATGGAGGGAATTGGCAGATACTGAATCTTCCTGTTCAGTACTGTGGCTTGTTCCGGTTTTATGTGTTTTTATTTGTTCCTCCTTTGATTTGGAGAAAGCCAAGGCACATACCAACCTTATAAATTCAGCACTGAAGTGCTATGTGTCTCATTATTTATATTTGTCTAAAAGCACTACCAGATGCTGCTTCTCATGTGATGGTTTTCTGTGTCACTGAGGAGTGTTCCTTGGTCAAACACTGGACTTACTGTGTGTTTTCTTCAGCTTTTTAGGACAATTATTTCTTTTTAGTTTGTGTGGGAAAAAGCAGGGTATGTGAGTGTGTTTGGGAACAAGGGGAAAGCAGCAGTGATTCAAATCTACAGGAGACAAACTCTTTACTTGAGATTTCCATACGGGGCAAACAACATAAAAAGTGAACTACATGATTTAAGGATAGATTTTTGTGACTTAAAGAATTTTCCCTCGTTAATTAAATACTGTATGAATTCAAGAGCTTAATACTGCTTACACTTCCTCCTTCCTCCCCAAATCAAATCTATCTGCTTGATGAACCTCGGTGAGCAAAACCCTGTAAGGGTGTTGACTTGTGTGCTCTGATAGTCTCCTGTAACTGCCTCCTGTGCTGCAGGTGGATGGGAGGAAATCAGTCATAATTCAACAAAGGCAATGTGATTGCCTTGTGGAATTATTGTGTTAAAGGTGCAGTAGGACGTAGGAACTTTTATCATGACCTAGAAACCTTCTCTGTGATGTGCTGAATAAATGCAGTACAGAGGTGTCTCCTGCTCCAGAGACATCCAAGACTTAAAATTAGACAAATACCCATAGGAACACAAGGAGTTGAGATGGTACCAATCATCAGAGTACCTTGGGGTCATTGCGGTCTTAACCATAGTCAAGTTTTGATAGAGATCACAGGGAAAGGATTTTGTGAAAGTTTTAAAAAGAAGGAAGAGTTCACTTTGCAGCCACCTATAACAAGCTCCTCTTAACCACGAGGGAATAGAATGTGTTAAGGTATTAAAAAGCTTTGTTGCCTTCTTATTTGCCTTTCAAATGAGGCAGCTTTAGTAGAGAAGGCAATGGACCTTTAAGATTTAAAATCCAGAAATGACAGGTACTGCAAGGTTAGGCCTAGGTGGAAAGTCTAAAAAGTGAAAGTAAATAGGTTATGTGTGATGGAGCTCAGAAAGAAAAAGCCTTTGTATCTGAGGCAGAGGTGAATGATAAAAGTGGAGGGTCCACGAAATTATCTGCCAGCAACTTGCAGAGTGGGATAAAGGGGGAATTTGAAACAAGAGAAAGGCTAAGATCCAGGACAAAAATGTCAGCTGCTTGGATGACTGGAAAACATTAAATAGAAATATCAGAATGTACCTCTAACTTGAATGGGAGGATATGAGAGGGTGGCTAAATTAGCAGGCCATGTTCCTTAGCATTTGATCTCCTTCAATGGCTCTTTTCTCTCACTGTTTTGGAGTTTTTTATAAATTGCTCTTTGTAATGCTGGAGCTGAAGTTTTCTCATCCGTTAAGACAATGCAACACTCCTCAGATCTTTCCATCCGAACAACAATATTCCATCACAATATTCAGGTCCCATGACATGTTCTTAAACTCTCATCTTGTATATATTGAAATTAAAGTAAACAAACAAAACTCCAAACAAAGCAGCCCTCCCAAAACATTATAAAACAGGGACCAAACCAAGAAGATATGAAATCCAAATCTTCTTACTTAAAAACTCTGCTGGAAAAAATGCCAGAGCTTCTTTTGCATGTAAAGCCCCAAGTTCTCCCAACTTCTTGTGGCATACTTGACCTCTCCGTAGGTTTGGGTGGTTGTGTTTGAACACAGCTGCAGTTGAGTTGGAATGCAAATTTTCTGATGTTATTCTGGTGCTACCTATATAATAACAGTAAGGATAAAGAATTTCAAAACTATCTAGGCTAGGGAATGCAGTCCTGCCAAATATCTTGGAAAATAATGAGAGGTGTATACCTGTGACCCTGATCTGTATCAGGAAGTTTCAAGACAGATTCCCTGAGCTGTACTGGATTGAAAAGCTCCTTCCAGTCGGTTCTGCATTTCTTCCTCTTTGCTTATTTGACAGAGATCAGTGGAGATCATTGGCTGCTCTCTGTTTTGTCAAGTGAAGTACTGGTACTGGAAGTACTGGAATTCACAGCAAGATATCTGGCTTTTGTGAAGCATTTTATTGCAGCTTTTGAACAGACATTCCTGGGCGGGCTGTGGTTTGAAGATAAGAATGTTAATTCCCAGGTTCTTCTGTGGCGAAGCCCATCCTGGCTGCACTGGTGAGCTGGGGCACTGAGAAGTGGTGTCTGAAAGCATGTGAGGTCTTTGCGAGGTCAGGACCTCAGTGAGGTGTTCTTCTGTGGTAGTGTTCATGCTGTGCTGTGCTGTGTGTTTTGGCAGATTGCTACAAAAACCTGGGCCTGAATGTTACTTCCTGCTGAAAAATAGCAGAAGCCTGATTTATAAGTTTTAAAACAAAAATAGTGATTTGAAAACATGTGACCTAGAGTAATTTTCTCTCTGATGGTAGCTAGCTGTGAGGTCAAGAAAGTAGACGTGATTATGATTTGATATGTTTTTTAAGTGACTAATACTAGAAAAGGATTTAGTTTTTATTTAGAAACTGGGTTTTGGATTCAGAGTGGTCTGCCAAAGGAGAGTTCTATTTGCCTCTGGTGTTAAAACTAATTTGGTGAATTACTGGCTGTAAGTGGTATATGGTTGCTTTTGGGTTTATTCCTGATTTTTATTAACAGCTTCTGTAATTCAGACATAATTATAGTTTTTTTCGGTCCATAATTTGCAGTCAGAAACTGGAGAAGTAGAAGTGCTAAAGTTAGCGGGTACAACTCCTATGTTCAAATGAAGGAGGTAGAAAGGAAAGGGAATGCTACTTCTGCCCCAGTTTGTTGAGCTAATTCATTACCTTTTCCACTAGTTAAAATGAAAGTTGTTAAAATGAAAGTTGTTCAAACACCAAAAGTCCCTGTCTTCTCCCTGGTGAACTGTTTGCTTTAGAAATGAGGTTATTGCATCTGGTGTAATTGATTCCTTGCAACACACAATTCTTAAAGATAACTCCCATGGAGATTCAGCTTACCCAAGGCAGGTGCTTTGATCTGCAGGACAACGATGTGTTAACAACATGAAAAATGTATTCTGGCAATTCACATGACGTAATTGAATATAAACACTAAAGATGAGATCTTTGATCTGACTTACACAAGGCTTTGAATTTTTGTACATTTTTTCATCGTCCTATTTTGAAGGATTTATCTGATTTTTTTCCTGAAGTTTTGGATCCCTTATGTCACTATAAAATAATTGCTGTACATCCCCTGGAAGAT
The DNA here is from genome assembly GCA_013400975.1 of Atrichornis clamosus. Lineage (NCBI taxonomy): Eukaryota > Metazoa > Chordata > Aves > Passeriformes > Menuridae > Atrichornis > Atrichornis clamosus. Next base: position 24,745 of record WBMZ01020214.1, on the reverse strand, counting down.
TGCAGCTATTTCTGGGTTGAAAGATGTATAGATGTTTAAAAAATGTACAGGAACAAATTTAGAAGATTAAACAGAAAAGCTGCACCGTGTGTGAAATTACAGATTTAAAATACTAACGGAAAGGGCTTTATATTACCTACAGAGACATAGAGGCAGAGCACAGTTATTAATCTGCACTTGATGAAATAAGAGAGCATAAATCTTACCCAGGAAAAATGGTAAGGTGTGAATTGTTTTTGTGGTGTGGAAGAGGTACGTCATAGAAAGGATCTGGCTGAAAATTGTAGCCATTTAGTATCTGAAAGTTTCATGTAGTGATCTTAAATGTTTGACTCACTAGCAAAAATTTGTCTCCTTGTGTTTTCAGTGTTGTTCCACTTACTAATCTCTTCACAGTGGGGTGCGAGCTGTCATCTGACTCTGATAACAGTGCTTAGGAAAAGTATAAAAGCTTGCACATACACAGTACAAAAAGAGTTATCCAGTAGTTGCCTTGCTGCTCAGAGTCTTTTACTCTCTGGGTTGCTGGTTTTATCCTTGAGGCATTTTGGGTGCCAGGTTAGTAAATTTTCCTTTCTTTTTAAGATCTCAACTCTAAGTCTACCTCTTCCTCCAAAAAAATTAATTGGAAATATGGAGCGTGAATTCATTGCTGAAAGACAGAAAGGACTCCAGGCCTACCTGGATGTAATAACTACCCATCACATACTGTCTAACTGTGAACTGGTGAAGAAATTCTTGGACCCAAACAGCTATTCTGTAAACTACACTGGTAAGTAGGAAATACAAAACTGTGTTACAGTTTGGCATCAACACGTGCTGTGTATCTTCTCTGAATGCTGGCCAGGATCTACACTGAAGCATGGGGGAAATAATCTTCAAAATTACCGTATTGTGCATGTGATTATTTATAATAACACTTCTCCAGCTCTGTGCATGGATCCTGCTGGGACTGTGAAATCTAAATATTTGTATTATTTCACATAGAAGTGAAGAGGGTCAAGATCTGTATAAGCAGAACTTGGAGGAGGGGGTTGGTGAGAGTGACATCTACTTTTCACAATTCATGATAAATGGAAAGAGTTGGTGTTGGGAAATCATTTGTCAAAGTGTAAGGCTGAGTTAAGTTTGTCAGCTCTGTGTTCTGGTAAAACAACCTGTCTTCTGAACATTGAGTCTTTCAACAGTTGTGGTCATCTTGTCCAGCTCCTACTATTGCTTTGGGGTGTGAAACTTCTAAAACTAATTGTTTGAGCTAGGTTGAGTCCTTTTTCAAGGCTAGAATAAGCTAGACACCTTCTTCCCACAAACTGGAAAGTCACTGCATTCCTTAAATGTTTCTGCTTTGAATTTGTCTTGCTTCAGCCATTGGATATCATTAAATATATGTCTTACAGACTGAAAAAAACTTCCTCTTAGTGATGAAACCCACTCCACAAATTTAGTTCATGGGCAAACTAGCTCTTTGCAAAATGCAAAGCTTGTTTTCATAGAAGCAAAGCCTACTGGAGAGGAACTCACTGCTTCCTTTTCACTTGTCTTTTTTTCTCTCTTTATGTAACATGCTTGTGTCTTCAGCTTCAAAGTGCAAAGAACATTTCCTGGATGTTTATGATAAGCTGGGCAGGAGTTGTAAATTATTAGTAACTCTTTAAGGATGCAGTTTGGCTAATGCTGAGCAAGCAATTTAAATTCTCAAGGAGGCACTGTGACTTTTGTGTTAATTCTGAGCACTTTCATCAAGATTGTTTTTTCTGCAAGTTACTGGGAACACACATCATTGCTTGTGGTCTTTGGAGACACCATCAGTTTGTCTTTTCTTAAATACTGGAGCAGTGAGATGACATTTTTTCCAAGTATATTTCTAAGGAAAGAAGGTGCAGTACAGAGAGATCAGTGCATCCTTATCTTTTTGCTGTGTTTCTATGCCAAGATAAGCCATGTTAGAGAAAATTTCTTGTTGGCATGATTCCCTTTCTCCCCCTGTGGTCACCAGTTCTCACTGAGGTTTCCCCTCAAGTCACTGCATGAATAAACCAGTTGTGTTCCCAGCTGTGGGAGGATTCACTAACCAGATGGGTGTCCTCTCTCTGGGCCCCCAAAATGTGTGAAGGCTCACGATAGCTGGCCAAATATCTCTGCCTGCACAGAAAAGGGCACAATAACACACAGTGAAACAGAACTGATTAGTTTACATGACCTACACGTGGTAATAGCAACACAGATGCACATTAAAGAGAGAAAAGGACTTTTATAGGTATAGCAGAAACATTTAATGATCTAATGTTGTGTATTCTTAGTGTGGAAAATCTGAGCTGTGATTTAGACTTGGAAATGTAGATCCAGTACAGATAGAATGCAGATTGGTAAGGTAAATTTTGCAAGCTGTTTTCTCTCTCTGGATTTGAGTTATCAGGTTAAAAATGCAAATGCCTTCTAAGTGTGTTTTTATCTGATTTCCTTTTGAAGTGATTTTGCTGACTTTTAGTCTGAATTCCTACAGGCTTCCTCCTGGCATTGAACCTTACCTAATATGTAGATAATTACATTATCTAATCTCTTAAAAACATTTTTATTTTTTTTCTACTTTGATTCCCACTTTGTCTCCTTTTTCTTTCCAGAAATTGCCTTACAGCATGTTTCAATGTTCTTCCGATCGGAGCCAAAGTGGGAAGTAGTAGAACCATTAAAAGATATAGGTAAGAAGAGCATGTGTGCATGAAAACTTGTCTGAGTTTTTTCCCAGCTATATGAGTTGTCCTAAGATTTCAATAGTGTCTTTGCTTACAGACCTTGTCCTGCCTGTAAGCTGTTTGACTTAGTAGTGTTTATTTAAAGCTGCTGACTTTTTTTTTTTTGGCAGGTTGGCGAATACGTAAGAAATATTTCTTAATGAAGATTAAGAATCAACCAAAGGAACGGCTAGTGTTAAGCTGGGTATCTATACTTTCATACTTAAGTCTTTCTCAATTTCACTCAAAATTTTATTTTGACTACCATGTGTGAGTGACAGAGAGATAGATGGAAGAGCTCAGGCTTTGAGAGAGCCTTGGAAGCCCTTAGGTAGATGTGTGATGTGGGAACTTCTTGTGTTTCTTTTCTCTGGTGGCAAATCCTATTTGCAAGTTTCTGTGCCTGGTCATTTGTTCCCAGTCCTGCACCTCAGGATTCTTTCGTTGTAATGATGTGGCTGTTGACTGTAGCATAAATTTGCTCACTGAAAATAACAAGATGATCCTTTTTAAAGTCCTGGGTTTTCTTGCTTATATCTTTAGTTGTACTGACAAACTAATGGGTGAGAGGGGCAAAATTGCTCCTTTAACAACACTTGCTTTTGCTCCAGTGCTGAAATGTGCTGCCTCTTAATTGTATGAGCTGTTTGTGAGACTTTGTGGAGAGCGGAGGTCACTAAAGCCAGTGGGAGGAGGGAAGTTTTTCTTGCTGCAGAGGAAGAAGGTGCCTTATCAGTTCTCAATGCACACAGTCCCCCAGCTTGGGGTTGGCAAAGTTCATTCAGTGGTAGTTATGCATGTCAGACCCGGGGGAGGAAGGAGGCAGTAATAGTTATTTATGGTCAGACTGTTTGTATTGTAAAACCATGGCCTTATTCAGCCTCTTCAGGTTTCATTCTGTATGTGTAATTTCCTTGCTTGGTCTTCAAAATATACCTTCAAACATCTGTCCTAATTTGCCAGGGTAGAACATAGATCACATTTTCTTTTTGGAATGCAAAGTATTATGATGGCATTCTCTCCCTGTTTATTTCCAGGCTGATCTTGGCCCTGATAAATACTTGTCTGACAGAGACTTACAGTATGCTGTGAAACTTCTTTCTTCCTGTTCTGTGAGTATTACTTGAAGACTTTTAAATTGTGCCAGCACAAAAGTGTCAAGGACTGATCTTGCAAAAGCACATGTAGCCTTGTTGACCTAGTTTGTAATTTTGGAGTTGCTTTCATTTAAGGGTTTGCAAGCCTTTTAATTACATTTCCCATATACTATGAGGTAACATTTTCTCAGCATAAATAATAATCTTGCAGGATTAATATAGGAGATTCAGTATTGTGGTTAATTTCATTTTTTCTTCTTGTGCAGTACTGTGAGATCACAAGCTTTTATTTCAGTTCCTCAACACTCTGTGGCAGTTAAGGTAGTGCTGTCTAGGTGTAATTGCTAACCCATGAGCTGGGATGTTCTCAGGCAGCAGTGGATGAGGCAGTGGAGTGAGTGTTTTTTCAGTTCTTTGGACTCAGGACAGGAGTATCTTCGTAGAGCTACAATGGAGGCTGTACAATTTAAGCTCCTGGGCAATGCCACGTTATAAATCCAATAGGCATCTCTGCCTGAAAAACTGGCATTTGACTCCAAAAGGAGTCTCTTGTTAGAGATGATAGGCCTGTGAGAGACTGGCTGAAATGGATTTTTTTTGTTTTTAATTTTTATGTTAAATGAATAATGTCTTTGTGAATTTTTCTTTGCATTTACTCCAGGTTAAGACTGAATAACTTGAATTATTCAATGTAACTGACAGAATTCAATATATTACTTTAAATATACAGTTCTGACTGATCTTTCCTTACTTGTGAATTGAACACAAATTAATTACAAAATCCGTAATCTAAAATTTACCTACAATTTCTTCTTTTGGTAGCATCCCTATATTTACAAAATCACTTTTGCCACTGCCAACGAATCTTCAGCACTGGTTATTAGACCATTCAGTGAAAAAGGGACCCTAAAGGACCTTATTTATAAGGTAATGTCTTCCCCTCACCCCTAACTCAAATGGCAGAATGTTTGCTGAAATGGCCATAGATGGCTTTTATAAAAATGTTTGCCATCTATTGCTCAGCAAACTAAGACACATAGTGACTTTTCTGGGCATGATACTTGATATGTGTGTTTCTTTTAAAGGCAAAGCCAAAAGACCCATTCCTGAAGAAGTATTGCAATCCTAAAAAAATTCAAGGTCTTGAACTTCAGCAAATAAAAACATATGGAAGGCAAATATTAGAGGTACTTTTTTGTTGTTTTTTTGCTTTATTTACCAGCCTTTATGATTCTTTTTTGATGCCAACTGGTTTAACTACAAAAAGTAGAAAAACTTGAGCACACAAGCTTTATTTCAGCAGCAGACTTCAAAGCTAAATGTAAATTGAGATTAGTTGCTGGTAGTTGAATTTAGATATATATGTGTGAGATCATTAGAGCATCCTGTGACAGTGCTTCTGTATTGGATTTTTTTCAGGTATTAAAATTCTTGCATGAGAAAGGATTTCCTTATGGCCATCTTCACTCTGCCAATGTGATGTTGGATGGGGATACCTGCAAGTTACTGGATCTAGAAAATTCCTTGTTGGGACTTCCATCATTTTATCGATCATACTTTTCACAGTTTCGGAAAATTAATGTAAGATTCAGACAAGGAATTCATTTGACTCTTATGCATCTCTTTATTCTCAGCCTTTGTTTGTGGAGAACTGACTAGAATGAAAAAAACCTCTCTCAAGCCCCTTTTTTTAATCTGAACTTTTCTCCATCAAATCCTTTTTCTGCTTCCTCCAAATCACTGTCTGGCTGCACAGCACACTGGAGTGAGGCTGAGGCCAAAGGTAAGCAGGTAAAGGGGGAGTGCAAGTGAGTGTTTTCGTGACAACAGTGCCAGCACAAATACAGGTAAACTGCAGTTGTTTTAAGATCTCTTTCCACCCTGCTCTTCTATTTAATAGAAATGTGCATATTGTTTACCACATTTTTTGACTTGTATGTCTGTACAGTTGAGCTCAGTTTATTACTTGTGCTTAACGGGAGTAATCAGCCTTGTCTTTGGTGGATTCTGTGAAAATTGATCAGAAGCTTGCAGCTCTTTAGCTACTCCAAAGTGTTTTTTATTTGTTTGAAGAGTGTCTCTTAACTGCAGGCTTGCAGAGCGAAATATTTATCTTACTGCAAAAATATGAAAACAAATTTGCCCTGTTTCAGCCAACATCTTGCCCTGCCTTTAGGCTCTCATTGTGATAAATTCCATACAGCATCACGAGATAGCTACTTGCTGACCTTGCTAAACAAGTTCTACTGTGTTGTCAAAGAAATGATCAAAAGTTTATGGTTAGTCTAAATCTGTTAGTGCCATCAGAGCCTCTTCCAGTAAGAGAAGCCCTTTCTGTTTAAACATGATTCAGAAATCTTGGAAATATGCTGTCTGGGAGCTTAGCATGTATGTACAGCTTGCACAAATCTAAGGAGAAGCAAAAGAGACTCTCCTTGGTTTGTCTGGTATGCATTTTTTTCTGCCTTTTTATCTACTTCCCTGTAAAGTGGCAACTGGTCGTATTATGAATCTCATTCTTTGCTATTTGATTTAGCTAGGAAAATGTGCTTGGTTGGGATTTCTGTCGATGTATGGATCTCTAAACTGCTGTGTGAAAAGGGTTTACTACTTCATACATTTTTACAGAACTATATAGCAGCTATACTGCTGTCCCATTTGTATCGTCATTTCCAGAAAGACAACAGGAGCTGCTTTAGCTTGAGGCATGAAGATTTCATCTGAGCTACAGTTATGCAGGGAAATGGTTGTGGTTAGGAACTGTCTTAATGGTTCCTCTTTTCTATCTTCATATGCAAGATCACTGGGTTAACCAGTTGTGAAAAACTAACAAGTTGTGGTTTTATATTTTTGTTCCCCCCCAGACTTTAGAGGGTGTTGATGTTCATTGCTTTGGACACTTACTGTATGAAATGACCTACGGAAGACCCCCAGACACAATTCCAGTGGAGAGCTTCCCCCCTGCACCATCAGTGTTTGTAGGTTAGTATGCAGTGGAGAACATCTCAGTCACAGCTGGCTAGGCACACTCTTAGACTTTACCTAAGCTGAAGTGCTGTGAGAAAACAGCCTGAGATCTTTGCACCCTGTGACCAGAAAGAATTAGTAATTTGGTCAAATAGAAAATGTGTTCTTCATGAAATATGTGTAGTGTATAAATAAAACTTCTTTAAAAATTTTAACTGAGTGATAAAGCAGTGTTTAGTAAGTAATGAGATGCCTTGCCTCATGTCTAACATTCTTGAAAAGCTTCTATGTGTCATAGTAAGGCTATAATAAAAACCACATGCCAGAGAGCTTCATCATTGCTTGGTTGATGCAATGCTTAGGGGAGCATCACACAGCAGTGCCAGACGTTCATTTTAAATCATTTGCCCTCCTGCCGTGCAAAAATGTTTGTTCTTATTCTCTCCTTGGTAGTGTCAGTGTTGGAGTCCATTCTGACCTGTGAAGCCATGAAGAATGGGATGCCAACTGTCTCACGGCTCTTACAGATGCCGTAAGTCCTGATTGACTTGTTTTATACTCATAGCAGTGTTTTTAATTATTTTAGGAGGAAGAACCTTTTTGCTCTTGTTCCTCTTTGGAAAGGTTTGCTCCTTGTTCTGAGAGATGTTCCCCAAATGAAGCTTGATAGGCTTTATAGAACCCATCCCTTGTGAATATGATAGGTGTGCCTTTAACATTTCTTTGTCTCTTGGTGAGTTGGAGCTGTTATGAATGCACTTTATTTAGCATGGTTTAAATTAGTCCGGCTATTAAAGTAATGCAAGCATGATTAAGATCATGTACAGATTGATTTAAAGGATTTAGAATAAGGAGTCTTTTTACATGTCTCCTTCAGACCTACTTCAGTAGATTTTGCTATCAGTTTACTTAGGACTGGCGAAATAGATCTCTTGCTTTGCTCAGCAGTGACATTTAGATCTCCTCTGGATATGAAATGTTGTGTGGAAGTTCTGTCTGGTTTCTTGCAGGGCTGGCTTAGGGATTCTCTGAAGCACAGACAGAATAAATTTCCTTACCCTCCCAGTATGCAGTGAAGGGGTGAAGGCAGGCATGGGGCAAGGCCAGGGTGCAGAAAGGGAACACTGTCAGGATGTGACTGAGTGGGGACCACACCTGTCTGCAGGGCCACCCTGCCTGCAGTTAGGACATAGCATTCCAGGGAAATTGCTGTCCCCATGCTGTGACATGTCACCAGCACACTGAGCATGGAACCACAGTTCTGGTGGGAGGTTCTTTTATTATTTCTTAATGTGAGATGCCACTGTTGGGACCTCTGAAATGACAGATTGTCCATACCTAAATCTGGGTCTGATCTCACAGCACAGATTGCAGTGCATTTAGAGCCTGCTCTGAGGTTCAGATTTCCTGGTTGGGAAGAGTCACTGCAGCCTTCAATTCCTTCTTCTCCTCCCCTCCTTGGCTGTTAAAGGAGGTGGGAGGTATAGAGAACAATGTAAGCAGGGCAGAAATACTATATGAAAACTCTGTGAATACAGAAATATACAGGTCTTTAAAGGTGTTGAACAAACAATCTATGTCCAGCTGCATCTGATATGTAAAATATTATACTACATTCCCTTTGTACTAATACTCTTTGCAAAAGCGTTCTATGTAGATATGCAGTGCAATCAATGTAATTTAAATATCTTTCTATTATAACCACACAAACGATGACTTATCTTAATTTCATAAGAAGATGTTAATCAGAAAGGGTCAGAAAATTCTGTAAACAAGGATGAACTTTCATGGGTTTTTTTGAAGTATTTTAAAACATGCTTTATTTCTGAATTTTTCATTGAATACTCTCCTTAATTAACTCAGTTCTAGATGAATATGTTTTCTCTAGTATAATTCTGTGATCATTTTTCATAGTGAACAGCAACAAAAGATCTCAGAAATATTTATCTTGGAGCCAGGATTGAGGTCTCTCTGTGTATGTTTCTAGTATGTTCTCCAGGACAAAGTGTCTTGAAATGGTCTAACCAGTTTATTTTCAGACTACCATTGCCCTCTAGTGTCTTTGTTTTGGATGAAAAAGGATTAATCATTTATGCTATTGCTGCTGATACCATAGAGGGGAGAACAAAAAAATGAGAATATTTGCTTTAGTTGCCTTTTCTAGGGGACAGGCAGGAGTGCAGGTATTTTCATATGTTAAGTTCACTCATTGATCTTTCATGTGTTTCTTGTTAATTCTAAAACAATAATTGTGCTAAGAGAATGTTTTTTAACAAGAGCAATGATTTTGTTTAGATGAAATTTAAAATAAAGTCCCTGGAAATCTTTTGTAATTAAAGAATCCATATTCTTTTAAGAAAAAGGTATTCTTTTTTAAGGGGGGAGCTCTTCTCTGCCTTTGATAATTGTACCCATTCTATCAACTTTGAAAATGTCTCACACAAACTTGCTTTCTCCGCCGTCAGTAGTGGCTACATTCTGAGGGTTGGATGCTGCTAATTTTACAGCAATGCTTGGAAAATAAAAAGCAGAACATAAAAACCTGTGGTCTAGGATTGAGGACAGAGAAGCAAAAGAAGAAAGAGGGGTTTAAGTGAACAGTACCAATAGCATTCTCACTGTGGTTTTGTTTGTCTCTTGGGATTAATATTCTTCTTTTTTCTCTTTTTTTTATCCTCTCACAGATTATTCAGTGACGTCCTGCTAACGAACTCTGAGAAACCACAGTTTAAGGTAGAGCCGAATATTGATTTGCTGATGTCTGTGGAAGTGCCAGGATGTGGGTAGCTACACTTTAATTGACAGAGGGGATAGAGGAGAGCTGGCTTTATTTACCCCTATGGCTATTGCCGTCAGTATTTGGATTCCTTTGCCAAATGGTGCCCAAGAACGTTGTATCACCCCTTAGAGGGGGCACGATGTGACCCAGGAGTGTTGAAGAGCAGCTGCTGATCTGGAGCCCATTTGTGTAACTAGTGGTGATGCTCTGTCTGAGCAGAGGCTGTAAGTCACGTGGGTCCCTTGCAGTGAGTGCAAACACATTGCAAAGACCTGTGGAAGCTGATTTTGCTGCATGAGACCATCAGCACCTTGCTGCCAGCTCCAGCACTGTGGCATTTTGGGAGTCATTTCTGGTGCCACGGGAGAGCTGCCCAGGGCACTTCCCCTGGAAGACCTGTGCCCTGTGTCTTGTGTTGTCAGCCTCGTGAAGTCTGGGGATGTGACTGGAGTCTCAAAGTAGTCAGTTGTCCCTGCCTTTAGAGTGTCCCTTCCAGGATTTGCTGTTTCTTTGCCCCTGCTGATCTGTAGCTAGATTTGGAGTGGAAAAGCATGCATCTAGAGTCTTCTTTTCTGCTTCACTAAAGAAATAGTGACACAGCTTGGGGCTTTAGATGAGCAATGTGATCAGATGTATGGTGAGTTTTGAGCAGTGAAGTTTTGTTTTCCTTTATCACATTTTGTGTTATGATTTTGTTCCTCATTCTGCATTAGATTCCTACTAAGCTAAAAGAGGCACTGAAAATCTCCAAGGAATGCATAGAAAAGCGATTAACAGAAGAACAGAAATTGGTAATGTCTGCATTATTTTATTTCCTACAGACACCTCGTTTCCTCTTATCACTTTTACATGCAGAAAGTGAGTTTTTACTCAAAAGTGATTTTGAGTAATAAAGGCTTTCACCAACAGATTTGCTTTCCCAAAAATGCAGTTTGAGGAGTTGTAGAACAGTTGACTGTATGGCATTTCACTGTTTTAAGTGATGCAGCTTCACAGGCAGTGGCTCCCAAGCTAAAGGATCATTTTAACTGCTGTACAAGTCTCCATCTTCTACCAGGAACAGTAAAGATAAAAACTGAAAATGGAAGAAGAAATCTAAACATGCAAAGTGATTACAGTGTGTTTTCTTGTACCCCAAACATGTTGTTTGAAAATATTTAAGATCTTAATATGGTCTTTTTCAAATTTTTCCTTAATTTTGAAGATTCACCAGCACAGAAGGCTGACAAGAGCTCAATCTCATCACGGTTCTGAAGAAGAAAAAAAGAAAAGGAAGATCTTGGCACGAAAAGTAAGCAATCTTTAGATAGATTTCTTCCACAGAAAAAGACATGTATCTTTTCTTAATGTTTAGCATGCACAGCTTTAGCCACAGGTATGTGGCTCTACTCTTTCCTCTGTTTTTCTGCACTACTTCCTGACTGTTTTCACTTCTGTAGCTAAGGATTAGATTTACTAAAAAGTTTAAGTTACGATGGTAGCTGACTTGCATACTGTTTGAGGTTGCTGTATGAAACCAATCTTGGTTAACAGCTCATACACAGATGAGCTGCTCTGCTCTGTCCTGCTGCCCAGGAGGGTGCTGGAGCCTGTTTCACTCTGCTCCTGCAGCACTGTCTGTGTTGCTGTTCCTTTCTGGTGGGTCAGAGGGCACCGGAGTTGCCCTGGTGCCTGCCTGTAGATGTTTGAGCACAGAAGAGCCTTGCTGCTGTTGTCACTATGTCAGCATGTGCTGGGCATGGGGAGAGCGATACTGAGCATTGAAAAACCTTGTAAGATACAGTGGATGGCTGTTATAAATCTGTGTATCAGTTTAATCCTTATCATGGAAAGTGATTATTCATTCCCATCTTCTATTTCCTCTGCTCCCTTTTAAAGAAGTCAAAACGTTCTGCCTATGAAAGTGCGGAAGAACACTCAGCCAAATACAGCAACTCAAATAACTCAGGTAACTACAAAGAGAATTTGTTTCTACACATCTATGTCAATTTTTTTGTTATTACTGTCATTTTCTGTCTGAAAATATCCAGGATTGCCATCAGTTTACATAGTAATATTGAACTACCAAAGCCTGATACCACTTCTTTGGGTATTTAATAAGAGATAAATTGAGGGCTTAAAAATATTGTCAATGTTAGATTTTCAGCTGCCTAATTTAAAGTAATGTCTTCTCTCTGCCATGCTGCATTCCTCAAAAAAATTTACCAGTCTCTTTATTCTGTTTGATATTTGAGTGAAATAACAGCAACATCCATTATTTGGGCCATTAAATAATGCAGTCTTCAGGAAGACTCTCTGTGGTCATCTGTATTACATAATAAGGTGTTAAGATGAATGAAAAAATTATTTACTTAATTGCTGCTTCAGTGCCAAATTTTAAAACAACAGAGCCTTTGACAGGTCTTCATTGTTAAAAGGTGTGGTTGGTACTATGGAACAGATTAACAGAGTTGGTTTGCTTGCCTAAAATGTGTCCAAAAGCAGCTTGTTGTGGAGTACAGCAACTGACTGAAAATCATCTCTTGGGAGAGATGGGGTGCCATCCTTGCAGTGGCACAGCTCTTAAGGAGAACAGAATTTGGATGCTGAAATCCAACAGCCTAAGCAACAGAAGTGTTGAGTGCACTTCCTATGTGTTTGGAGCTCCTCTGATACTCTCTACTGTAAAGCCATTGTTGCTATGAATGGGAATCTTTCCCAAGATATCAGTGGAAGCAGGATTGGATCTTCAGCCAATAGAGTTGGCTTCTTTCCAGCGATCTGCCCTGTCTGACTGTGTGGAACTGCACTGTCACAGCTGTAGTTACTGGACTGTTGTTTTATTTAGCAGGCTCTGGGGCGAGTTCCCCGTTAACATCTCCATCATCCCCCACTCCGCCCTCCACAGCAGGTAAGTTCAAGAATCATTACAGTGTTTGTCTTTTTATTTGTTTCTTGTCTCCCCTCTGCCCCTTAAAGGTGGGTGTTACTCCCAAGGATGATTAAGTGATGATGGTTTTCAAGGATGGAACGTGGAGGTACCAGTTACCTTGTGTCAGCCTGCGTGTGGGCATGTGCTCTTTTGAGGGTCACAGAGAACTTTTTTATAGTTTTCTTTTTCATTCGGTAACCTTTCTTGAGATATACATGATATGGTTTATACACAGAGTGTAAGTGCTTGCTTTGAAGTCTCTGTTGCTCCAGGCCTACCCACATTGCTACTTTCCAGACATTTTTTGGGACTCATGTTGCAGTATGCATTTGTTCTGGTGTTAATGGTCTGTTGACTCTGAAATACTGTTTGTTCATCCCTTGTTTCTTTGTATTGTCTCTTTATTTCTGTGCTGCTGTGATGTATTTTCAGGAATTTTGGGTGTGACAAATTCACTGGCTTAGGTTTCGTAAATCTCCTCAGTTCTGCTACCCATTGATAACCCAGTAGAGCAGGTAGAAACAAGTTAGAAACAAGACTGATTTGGGTTAAAAATAGTATCTTTATTATTTTTAGCCAGTTCTGTTTTTCAGTTTGCTGGGTGGCTGTGCAGAGGGTTTGCTAATGTTTAGGACAGGCAGTGGGACGTGGTGAAGAATCTGCTTGAGTGGGCAATATAAATGCCTGAAAGTTTAATTACAAATCTGAGTATTGAGCAGTAGTGGATGTGCTTCAGACTGAAAGGCTTGAAGAGAAGCACTGGCAAAAATTAACAGCAAAGAGTGTTAACAGAATGCTTTTGTAGAAGGGAAGCAGCCCATAGCATTGCCATTTTTTATGGTGATGCTTGCCATAGGATTTCTAGTCCTAGGAACTTTCTACACAGCACAACTCATTAACCAAAGCAATGCAATCAAATTTGTGTTTGCTGTGGATGGTCTTTCAAGGGACACTGCAGTCTGTGTGATGTAATTCAAATCAGTCATGCTGAAATTCAAATTAGTAATTTCTCCTTCAAATTGAGGGCATGAGAAGTGTGTATCTTAGGAACTAACCTCTCCCAGTTAGCCTAAGCCAGATAATGACTGTTATTGTCTTGCACAGTAACAGTGGTGTTCTCTGGATGCACTGACTGTGAGCTGGAGGGTTTGTTGCCAGTTCTGTGGGCTTTAATAAGGAAGTGTCTGAAAGGTACTTCCAAAATGGACAGATGTTTCGAAAGCATTTTTCTTTTCAATAAAACTACCTTTTAGTTGTGTTTTAACTTGGACCTGGGGGAACTTGGTTGAAAGCTTTTTCCACTTTTAAGCATGGGATGCAGTTTTATGTACAGATGTGGATCAAAATGGCTCAAGTTTGTGCTCAAAACTGTTCTCTGTTCAAACCATATTGTCACAGTGTGCTGGTCATCTTGCTGCCAGTGTTGTCCTGAGGACTTGTGGTGATCAGCCCCATCTGAGATGGAGCTTGTGGCCCGACTTGCCTTCACACTGGAAAGTGCTTTAGTGAGCTGATGGCTTGGATGCTGTTTATCAGGTGTAAGGCCAAGTGTCACATTTTCAGGAATGCTTTTGTCAGTAGAATTCATAGAAGAATTTTCAGATATCGATTCTAAGAGAAAACTAGTGTGCTGCTTTTTTTCACCAGCAGTGTAGTAGTTTTAGCTATTCTAAGCAAGTGTGCTATTTGCTGACTCAATGAAAGACCCACTGGCCCCATGGTAGGACTTTATTTGTCACAAGTGATGCATTATAGCTTGCATTTCTCTCTTCTGGTTTCCTTGTACTTACTAAGGATATTTACCTCAAAACTAAACTGCTTGTGGGTAACAATGTGGTGAGATGATTGTCTAAAAGGTGGTTGAGGCTTTCAGTGTCTGTCTAGTTTGGTTGTGGTTGTGTTAGAATTTGGCATCTCAAAGCATCCTGCTGATATGATGCCATGGGAAAATTAAGGCTGATGTGGAAAAGTGCCCCCAAGAGAAGCTCTTGCCCTCCTCCTGGCCTGTAACTCGTCAGATAGAGAGTGTGGGTATGTGCAGAGTCAGAGACACTGACCAAAGGGAGCAGGCTCCAGGCTGACCTGCCCTGGGGAAGAAACCTGTTCAGGGGGTTTCTCATATGTTGAGAACTGTTTGTCTCTGAACAAAAGCTTTGTTAGGCTTGGTTTGCAGCAGAGTGCTTGGGATAGTCCATGGAAAACAGACTAAGGAATAAAACGAGGGTTGGCTTCTGCTGTCTCTGTAGTGGCAGCTGCAGGACTGAGTGAGTGCATGGCCTGCTCTGAGGGGAAGGGTGCTCTCTGGAAATGTTGGCTCTCATGGGCTGTTCCCACTGGTGAGAATGTTTTGGGCTGGTTGCAGATACTTGGCTAAATGACATATTTAAAGTACATTGTTGGGTCGTGGCAAGTTTTTCTAATGTAACATCCTGTGTTTTTGACATTCTCCCTCGAAGGTCTGGTTCTTTTTTCCTCCCCAATTCTTTGCTTCCTTGAAAATCTGTTTGTTTTCTTTGTGGCTGTGAGCAGTGGATAGGCTCAGAAGGGATGTGGAACACTGTGGTATGGGTTATTTAAAACTTCACCGAATCTTTTATAAATTCAATAAGCCCATAAAATACCAGCACAATCTTACAAGAGAGAAAAGTTTGGAGGGTGTCACTTTTGCTTCCCTGAGCTTCCCTGCATGAATAGAGTGAAAGAGTTGTACTTAGCAATCTTTTTCTGTGCCAGTTATTCTGAATCCTTCAGTACAACATATGTTTCATTGGCACCCATATGGTGCATCTCTCCTGCCCTTCACCTTTCTGTAAGACAGTTTGAATGCTTTAGGAAGTGTATTTCCTGAGTGTCTCTGACCCATAAGTGAAAAATACAGGTGTTAATACTGCAGGAAGTGTTCCTTGAACTGAATGGATTTCGTCTTCTGTGGCTAATCTTCCTGCAGATTTCTTGCTAAATCTCTCTAAATGCACTTTAATCCTGTAAAGCTTGAATTATGGCATGTGCAGCTGAAAGCATGTGTGTTGTATTTGTTGATCAACTATAATAATGCTTAGAGCATGGAAAATCGTGGCTCATTTTTCAGAATTGGACAAAGTATTGTAAATGTAATATGAAATAGTCAATCCACTCTCCTCATATTTGTCAGTGAGTAAGAATGTATTGACTTTTGTACTAACTTTTCAGCTAACAGTATCTGTTTTTCTTACTTTGACACGAGAACTGGATGATTAACTTGTGTCCTCTCTCTTTCTCTGCTGTCTTCAATAGAGCATGCATCATTTTGAACGTGAATTTTCGGAAAAGTAAGCTAATGCTGATTTATCTCTTTAAAGATGCTCTGTTTCTGAATGGGAAAGTTGGATGCAAACCTTGAAGTTGCTTAGTATTGGGAGGGAATACAAAAAAACCTGAATGTTCTTACAGATTATTTTAATGAAATACAGCATCTTTAAAAACTATCACTAAAATGATTTTCTTTGTTCGCATCCCATTCTCAGCCAAGTTTTTAATGCTGTTTGCACAATTACTGTCACTTTAAATTCATAATTAAGTTTTTGTTTCAATTCAGGCATCAAGTTTACAGCATCTGATTTACTTCCTATTCCTTTTAACACACTCTTTTAACAAAAATGTCCCTGTAAAAACCCTTGGTAAGTTCTTGAGTGTTTTATTCTTACAACTGCATGAATGAATAAAATGTGTGTTTGCAGGCAACGTCTTCCAACATATGTATTGGAAGGGCTTAGTCATAACTGAGAACTTGTCTCAAATGTTTTTTTCTAGTAAATACAGGAAAATATTTCACTGTAGGGCAGAACAATTTAATCTGTAGATTTAACTATGTATGACTACATGTGTGTGAACTGAGATTTCTTTTGCACCACTCGTGTCAAGAAGAGAAGGACAACTTGGTTTTGACTGACTAACTGAAATGAATGGATCTGAAGATTTTTGGAATCATGCTCTTAATTAATAGCTTCATTATGTAATGCTCATAGCTAGTCAGATACCATTCTGAACCCTGTATTTATGTTTTAAGGCAGAGCTCAGGTGTAAGAGTATCATTGTCTGTTACCAATCTCCCAAGAGTTTAACTAAATGATGTTGTCAGCAGCTCAACTTCAGTGAGTCCTGAGGAATTTAACAATTTTCCAGGCAGGAAGGTGACCTCTGCCCCTACTTCCCTGTCTTTTTTACTCCTCTTCTAAAATAACAAGACCAAAATTTGAAGATAACACATGGAATCTTGGTGTAATAACACTTAGTGATCCAAACATTTTGTGTCTTTTTTGCCCGTGTGTCAAACCTGCCTTCTTTCACTGAATGTGTTACCACTGTGTTTGTATTCCTTACAGAATCCTGGCCACTGTTTTCATGATCATTCTCTATTGCATCTTGTACAACTACTTGCTCAGTCTCTTTCAGCCTCACCTTGCAATTCCAGACAAAAATCTTGTCTTTGTTCTCTGCAGTTCTTGCATCTCTTTGAAGCCATTTTGTTTGTGATTATCTGCTCTGGGTGCTTTTACAGCAGTTCACCTGATCCGTGTGGGGGTGGGTTGGTGCACCAGTCCTGCAGCGTCCTGCTCTGATCACTTGAACCACTAGATGGGTGCTTGGACTGTTCTTGGTCTTGTTCTTGTTTGGCCAAGTGCCAAGTCTTCCTTTCCTGGCAGTCCCTCCACAAGAGAAACAGGACTCTAATGCAGGGAATGTTTTTTCAGTATTTCTAATAGTAAATTGACTTACATCGGTGGCAAGTGTAAAAAGCAGATTTGGATAAGTTAGAATGCCCCAATATGCAATTTATTTCAGTTTGTGCTGCCATTGTGCAATGTTTTGGTTACTTCAGAGAGCAGTTCACGTGCAACAGGCACGTTAAATTATTTCAGTTGATCTCTGGTATTTCTATTAGGAATTGAGTATTTCCTCTGGAAGGGAAAAGTGTGAAGATGAGCTCAATATGTACTTCCATGTTTTGCTTTCACAGAAGGCTTTCATGCCAATTAGAATTTCTCCTGAAGAGCTGGAAGTGCTACAGTCACAGCACATATTAATGTACACTGGCAAAATTGAATGCTTTGTGTGAATATTCTGCATTTTGAGCTTGCTCCCATATAGGAAAAGTCTTTCTTCAAAGACTGGTACAAATAGAAAATAAGGGATCTTTGAGTTATGTCTTTTATCTAGTATAACTGCTTGTTTCAATAAGAGCAGTTATATTCTTACTATTATTTGTTAGTCTGAAAGTAAGTGTTAGTGAGGAATTGAGAGAGAAATGGAGCACAGAGAACTTTTGTCTGCCTTTTTTTTGTAGTTGAGCTTCATCCTTCATCAAATACCTCTTGAGTCTTTGTAGCAAATACTGCTTGGTATTTGCTCACTTCATAGCATGCAGTTCTACTTCAGTAACCACAGTCTCTTGGTTGCCTTGTTAATGTAGTTTTGGCTTGTCCAGTATCCTAGTTCTTGCCACTTACCAGTATATTCATCTTTGTAGGCTAGGGCTACTGGAAGCAAATGTTAATAGGTGCCATTTGTCTCTGTAGTCTTCTTATGGAATAACTCATAAGCTAGATGATGGAGTTAAAATTCACTGCTGAGTAGTTCTAAGATACTAATCATTATGTCCCTACTCCTTCCAGAATATAAGAGACAAGATAGGTGCATTATTATCATTATACTTGTGTAGAAATGATGGTGCAGAGCTGCACCAGATCAGGGTGTCTGGGAGAGCAGCTTGGGGCAAATGAGGCCACTTGCCCGTATCTGAACTCCAGGAAGCACCTCCATGCAGGCCCTCACTGCTGGAATAGCTGCATGTTCCATTGTGGGCTCTGGATTCCCAGGGAGTCAGGTCGTGGAGGCTGAGGCAGGATGAGAAGCACGAAGTGGAATCTGGCTGGGGTAAGAGACCAAGGGCTACAGTGCAACTGTGGCTGGCAGGACCTGGAGAGGCAGGCAGGAGGTGTGTGTGACCAGTGTTGTGATTCATTCAGTCTGCTAAAACAAGCATTTATTATAATGTGTTTGGAGAAAGTTAAACAGAAATGTGGAAGTGTAAAACACTTCCAGAAAACTCTATCTGCAGTTAGTACTTTAAAAATGGAGCATCATCTGGCCAAGCAAAATGGTGATCACAAATTCTACAGTGATGTGGTCCTCCATAAGAATGTAAAGGGAGTAAAATTTGCTTCCCTGTTCATGTCCCAAAGAGCAAACTGCCTCACTAGGGACACACAAGAGAAGCTGAAGCTGGGAAGTCCTGTTAAGTGAGCTCTATTTTCCTTGGTGCAAGATCACATTTGAGTCATGTTTTGTATCTGAGTACTGAGGCCTTCAGGCTTCATTTCAGGTGTCTCAGATGACACTACACACCTGCAGATAGAGGGATTTGATCACTTTGGCATTTTCCATCTGTTCTGTTCTTCACACTCCACTGGCATTCAAGGGATGATGTGACTAATGCAGGACTGAGCAAGTCCAGCTAAGCAGCCACAGTCCTCTGTGGCAGGACGTCCCTGCCATAATCCAACTCCAGCTTTCCTTCTCAACAGGAGCATCGTCCATACCCCCAGCACCGCCCCCGCCGCCCCTGCCACCAGCAGCTCCTCCCCCGAGCACAGAGATGCCGGCGCCGCGGCCCGAGGTCAGCGCAAGTCGAGGAGCCTTGCTCAGCTCCATCCAAAACTTTCAGAAAGGAACTCTGAAGAAAACACAGACGTGCGACTACAGTGCTCCCAGGATCAGCTGAAGCCACTGGACACTCCAGGATTCAATTCCCTCTCCCCCTCCTGTGCTGACGCTCCTGACCAGCAAGTGACCCACCAGCACGGAGCGGTGATCGCGCTGCAGCTCCCTTCTCTGATTTCAGCTTTCCTCGAGTAGCAGCACTGCCCTGCCATGCTGGGATAAGTACTCTAGTCTTTACTTGGTTTCAAGAGATGTGTTCTCTAGCTACAGTTTTGGGGGTACAGCAACTTCTATATAGCTGAATAAAAATACCTGAACATAGGAATGACCACGATGATGGTGAATTAATGCATTTTTTCCTAGCTCCATTTCAACCCCTTTTTCAAATTACAGAAATGTAGTTTCAGTCTGCTCAGTTTTTCAACTCTTTTCATGCGCTTGTAACTCACCTTAATTCTTGCTGTATTGAGTCAAGTTTGTTTTATGTAATCCAACCCTTAAAGCAACTGCACAGGTGAGGGAACTGGAGAATTAAATCTTATTCCCACCATATTTGCTGGTGGAGTTAAAATGCTGTCTCATTAAGCTTGTTTAAATGGACATCCTACCTGCAACTCTGAGGGAAAGTGTTTTTAAATGAGGAAACAGTTGAAGTGGGAGATAATAGAGCACTGGGATGTTACTGTTGATTTAGTTAAATGCAAAGTTACTTCAAGTTAATTCTACCATTTAAACTTTATTGAAAGATCCTTTTTGATTTAAAACCTTAAACAAATTGCACTTTAAAGGATTATAGATAATCCATTTTTTAAAATTCAAGTACATCAGTGTTTGTTACTATGCAGAGAATGTCTGTACAAAGTTTCATGTAACCTGTGATATTCAGTCATTTTTATTAAAATGTTAATGGAATTCCTTCAGCAGCGTGCAGTGGGTATGTTCAGCTGGGGTTGCACCTTCAAGCTAAGGCTTTCCAAGAACTGAATAGCACCTCTGCTAAAGGAAATACCCCAGAAGGTATTCCTGGCTCTTCAGAAACAGGACCCGAGCTCTTCTGGCTGCTTACAGAGGTATCTCCTCTCCCCCTGTTCCCCTGGGGTGCAGAGCAGGCCCTGCTGCACAGGCTCCTCAAGGCAGCTTTCCCTGCGTAGCAGAAGCTGCTGAGGGAAGCCTGGCAGAGCTCCCCAGGCTGGCAAGACCAGTCCTTATCCAAACTCTGGGATGCAGTAACCTCTGAAAGGCTGCTGCGACTGCTTCCCAGCTCTTCACACACAATCCACACGCCTGCTGCTTAGACTCAGGTCCAGTGCAGCTGAATAAAGTATCTCATTTTGCACTGCAAGAACTAAAGTTGGAGTGTGCTGTTGTCAGCCCAGGCAAGGAGTTAAAAAAACCCAACAAACTCCACAAAAAAACTTGGAACAATAAAAGCAAAGCATCTGGGCACATATTTTTTTATCATTGTTATGTGGCAGCTAGTAAAGAAAAATTAGGTAGTGTTTTCCATCCATACTGGAAAGGATCTGGATCTTTATTTCAGCTCTCATGCAGAAGCCTTTCTGCATGTGTGGGGTGCTCTTCAAACCAGACACAGTCCCCACCTCTTCACCCCACACTGCGGGCTGCCCCAGCCTCTGCTCAGCGCTGCACTGCACGCTGCCCTGACAGGCCAGGCTTCACCTGTCCAGCCTGACCCTGTTCCTCAAATGAGTTTTGTGACCATGGGCTCCTACAGACATACAGCCTTTGGGGCCTGCTCTTGCTCTCTGCAGCTCTGCACTCAATCACTGCTGCAGCAGGTTTAACACAGCTCCTCTGGTACTTACAAGCCAAGCAAAACAGAGGATTTTCTCCTCACTCATTTTAGAACAGGATTTCTCCACAAACAATAGCACTACCCCAACTGTACTGTTGAACAAACAAGCATTACCACATTGTTGCATATATGAAGTGTGGCTTGGGGGATAACCCCATATAAATATTTTGGGAGGTCACCATACTTTCCCCACTGTACAAAAGTTCATGGAGCTTATACAACAGAAGTTATGCATACAACGTGCCCAACACCAATAATGCCTTGTAAAGCAGGACTTTAAAACATGTATTTACAACTTATATATTCAAAGCTTTCTTCACTGCAAATACTATATCCTTCACTTGAGGTATGCAGTTATCCTCTAAGATTTTTGCGTAAGGCATGGGGACATCGGCACCGGTGACACGCACAGCTGGAGCATCCAAGTAGTTAAAGGCAGGTCCTGAAACAGAAGACAGTGTCAGGCTGCCACATACTATGGTTTTCTCTTGATTCCGTTTCTGAATCTTAACTCTATTTAAACAATTTTGTTCCTGTAGCTCTAATATTTCAAAGCATGGTTCCTGGTGTGTTTGTTTATGCACTATGGTTTGAGCGCCCACCCTGTGAAAACCTCTAGCACAAGACAGCTCCAGCTCCTCTGATGTAATCCCTGCCTTTGCCTGGCTTTATCAAGAATAAGCAGGATTTAGAGTAGGGAATGAGATCAATGTACTGCAAAACTTGGTACCTTCCATGATCCTGGCACAGATTTCAGCTCCCACTCCAAACTGGGGCCAGCCTCCTTCTACAGTTACGAGATGGTTTGTCTTCATCACGCTGGCTTCCACCGTTTCGATATCCATTGGTCGAATGGTTCGCAGGTTTATAACCTGCGGGAAAAGGGGTAGTGTCAGCTTTGGTGTCACCTGAGCCTGTCAGTCACCACTGTTGGGGTACAGGGCCCTTTAGCACTTTTATCTGGTCTGATTAAGGACAAAACTAACTAAAATTTGTAACTCAGAAATACGAAAGGCACACGCTGTTAAGGCACTTACAAGTATTGAGATGTTTGTAGTTATTACACTGAAGTTTTGCAGAACCTGAATGAGAAGAAACTCTGCCTTTTTAGCCCACTCCAGGGAAAGAGAAAAGCAACAGAAAGCCACTCACCTCACACTCTACACCTTCTTTAGCAAGTACAGCAGCTGCTTCCAAACAATGGCCAACAGGTCTTGAGTGTGACACTAATGTAACATTAGTTCCTAGAACAGAAACAAATGTTAAAAAAGAAAAAACACTTTAAGGTTTAAAGCTTTTTTCTAGACCTCAGGCACCTTTCAAGATAACGTTAGGATTCACTTGTAAATTTAAGTTCCTTATGTTTATTTGAAATACTGAGCCCAGATATAGTATCAAGAGAGAAAGGACTATGCTAAGACACAAACTTTACCCTTGAATTCAGGTATTTAATACAGTTTTCAAATATTCATGTAATTCAGTGGTAAATTATGAACAAGTAGGCTGAAACACGACAGAGATCTCTCTTTGCATTTTTGACATACATACTTAGATGAGGAAAAAAGTGTTTCAGCCATCACCTACTCAATCTCTACACTACAGAACAAATCCTTTATGGAATCCTTTTGAAGGGTACAGTTTTAGCTGAGATATGGATAATCAGGTGATATTTCCTTGTAAAGACAACAGAGCATGAAACCATACTACTGGATAAAAGAACATCTGAACACTTAACATTTGAAATACTTCTCTGTGCCCCTTGACAGCAGCACCCTGAATAGCTGAGAGGTTACAAAAAGTCCCCAAGCACATCAATTAAAAAGGAAACAAACGTATTCTCAGCTTACCTTGCCTTTCTATTTTTGCTTTTCCAATTGGAATAACAAATTCCTTTGACTGTGCCTGTTCAGACATTTCAAAGGGAACACCATACAGTAATTCACTTTCCAGCATCACAACTAAAAGAGAACATAGTTGGATTAACGTGTACATCTGCAGGCAAAGGCCTGCACTGACCATTAACAGTCCTGCAGCAGCTCAAGACACTAAATCCATCCAGCAACAAGGGACTGAGAATTATGTTTACAAAAGCAATTTTTAAAAAAGTAAATCTGAGTCTTTACTTCAATGCTGAATTGTTTAAAAAACTGTCTACAACTAGTCTGAAATGAAATCAGGTATTTTACTTTTGGTACCTGACAGTACAATCACTAGTTTTGGAAAGGTCTCGTATTTTTTTATTAGTTTGTGAAAAATAAAGATTGCCCTACTTTTATTAATGACATTCTGAATTTACGATTTGAATTTCATGATCTGTAAGAATGAGTTACATAGGCACTGTATATGCAAGTACTCCTCCTAACTCATCTTCATGCTTTTTAACCCCTTCATGGTAGATTTATAAATGCTTCCAGGTTTCCTGGTGGGTACCAAAGTAGCACTAAAGCTGTGTACCTGGCAACAGCACAAAATCAGTCTACTGTTACCAATCCAGGTGACTGTTAGGGAAAAGAAAAACTCCTCTGTGTCTTTTTAAGCACCCTAAAACTGCAGTATTCAACAATTTTTGTTTTTGTGAAGAAAACAGACATTCCTTAGGTTCGAGTGCCATGATCTGCCTGCGCTCACCTGGATTATCGTCCCGGATCGCTGCTTTCAGCAGGCCTTTGGCATCTTCTGCGCTCCAAGGACTGACGACTTTGAGGCCGGGGCAGTGCCCGTACCAGGCTGCAAAGCACTGGGAATGCTGGGCAGCCACCCCGGCTGATGCTCCGTTGGGGCCTCGAAAAACAATGGGAACAGCGATGGATCCTGCAGACATGTAACAGGTCTTGGCAGCCGAGTTTATGACCTGATCAATTGCTTGCATGGAGAAGTTGAATGTCATGAATTCACACACTGGTCTCAACCCTGCCTGTTAAATATTTTAAAATTTATTAGCATGCTTTTACATAAAAACAGTTTAACTTTTAAAACCAGAAGTAGAGGAATGCAAATGTACAAACCATAGCAGCACCGACAGCGATTCCTGCGAAACCCATCTGAAAGAGAAGGAAATCAAGGGGTAAGGACCAGCGAGCAGCTGATGGAGTGATCACCAAGGCAGGAGACAGGGCAGCCTTACCTCGGATATCGGGGTGTCGATCACCCTCTTGTCCCCATACTTCTTCCAGAGACCCCTGGAGATCTGCAGGGCAGGAGAGAGGAGTCAGGGCTCGCCTGAGGCCCTTTCCCACCTCGCTAACGGCTCCCACGTACCTTGTAGGCGCCATCGTACTGTGCCACCTCCTCGCCCAGCAAGAAGACGCGCTCGTCCCGCTCCAGCTCCTCATCCAGCGCCTGGTTCAGCGCGTCCCGCACCGTCACCTGCGAGACAGCGGCAGGCGGGCTGGGCGGGGGCACGGCCGCGCTCCCCACACGCCGGGAGTCACCTCAGCCCGAGGGCGAAGTCACCTCACCGCCCGCCCGCCCCGGGGCTGGATCCTCCCCTGAGGGGCGCGAGCCCCTCTCTGGGGCAGCCCTCCCCGCTACCTGTATGGCGGCGGGCGCGGAGAGGCGGAAGCCTCTGCGTTGCTGGAGCCGCTGGAGCGGGGGCCCGGCGTTGCGGCCGTGCGGGGCGAGGCGGGCGCCCAGCGCCAGGTGCCGCAGAGCCGCCGCAGCCGCCGCCATCTTGCCCGTGTCCTCTCGCCCTGCGGCCGCCTCGCTCCGCCTTCCGCGCTCTCGCGAGACCGCTCGCGGCGCGCG